>JAQQAE010016624.1:0-11704 GCA_029823295.1 Pseudamia nigra
ACTTTAAATGGTGACAGGTGTGTGTTGACTCCAATTTAACATGAGTTTGAATGTAACTGGTTAAATCTGAACACAGCTACATCCCCAGTTATAAGAGGATGTGTACACTTGTGCAACCTCATTGTCTCAGTTGTTTTTTAATTCACTGCCCTGAAAGATTTCAGTTTGTTTTTCAATTGCGTTGTAGAGGTTTTACTTCACATTAAAGGTGGAAAAAGTTGTGAATTTATTTATCTTGGTGTCAATCAATCAATCTTTATTTGTATAGCGCCAATCATAATCGCAGATTATCTCTAGGTGTCAATTATTTACATCACAAAAACCTGGCAGTTGAACAGTGATGTGTAGACTTTTGAGATCATCATATCATCATAACCCTTAACTCTGAACACTAATGATATTAAACTTCTTAAAAATTCTACATACAATCTCTTGAAGCGCAATCAGCTGAATTTCATCATTATCCAATTACAACCTGACAAACTCTGGTAGCCAGTCACATGCGAACTCTCAGACTTTTACTCCTCGCACCACGCTGTGATGTTAGGGACTTATCATTTTCAGTTTTATGACACTCCTGCACCTCTTCACCACCTCAGCTTTGTTGTTTCATCCTACTTTAACTCTTAAAGCATCCCATCTTCGTTTATGATACTTTAGCTTCTTCTGATGGAAGTAATATATGACATAGGCTGCACGTTGGTGTCCCGAGGGCACTGCTGATGTAGATACTGAACCCTGTAGAGCTATTAAAGTGGTGTTTTTGTTTAATGTTACTATTTTTGTAAGTCATACGGAGATGTATTTTTATGGGTGTGGTAGTTTTGCAAGGAATACACACATCAAACAAACAAATATTGTCTGAATGTTTAATTTTTTGAAATGCTGTACAATACCCACACATTAGTATAATAGATAAAAGAAGCAGTTTTCAGGCACGATAATTAGTTATGTCCTTCATCCGAAAGTGGAAAAGGGAAGGGGGGGGGGGGCTCTCTTCACCATCCTGGCATCCACATCACTGCAGATGCTGCACAGAACCACCTGTTGATCTCACACTTATGTACCAGGCAGTGAGATAGTTAAACTTCATCCTTCTCCAGCTGAGACCCTCAGCTTCACATCTGGAGGTGCTCATCTTCATCCCGGCTGCAAACGGCCCTGGTACGAGCTGGAGGTTTGAATGCAAACAGCAGAGGTGGGTATTACGGGGTGCGCACAGCAGGGTGCAAATGTCTAGGCACCCATGGTCAAAAATTCTATTACTGTGAGTAATGAAGCCAGGGGAAGATGAAATGATAAAATGATGAAAAATAAATAAATACAATAGATTTTATCTTCAAATGACAAGGAACAGTCATTCTGCTGCCGAAGATGCTAAAGATCTATTTTGAATCATTATTTTGCTTTTCAAAATGGCAGTTTGTGGTGTAAAGTTGAATAAAATGGCAATTTCACGTTTGCATTATCTAAAGAGTATGACATCGCCAACAATTTGACAAAAAAACAGTAATTTTGGACACTTTTTGACTGTATCATGCACAACATAAAAAAACTGAAGAAACAACAAAATAAGCAACAAAATTAGCAATAATGATCAAAATAATCAAGTTACTAAGCAAAAATAAAGAGAATAAACAACAATTCTTGTTATAAGCAAATCTTGGCCACGTCATCCAAATTTTTTTTTTGTCATGTTTTACAGTAAACAGTGCATAACTTGTCTGTTTCAGCATCTGTCACTTTATTCACAATGAATGTGCAGTTTACGTTATTACCTGCAATATATAATAGACTATAATAAATTTTACATTATGAAGTTACTCACCCACTTGTTTAGTTTTGTTTATGAAATACTTTTTTCTCAGGTATAAGTGCGTCCACTACAAGTCTCTATGTGTGTATATAAAATATGTATATATAAAATGCATTGTGTTTTATATATCTATATAGTGTATGTTTGTAGATATATCTTTGCTGTCTATGGACTCAAAGGCAAGTTAACTGTCAAGTCTCATCTATTGCTGCTGCAGAAATTTGAGGCTGATTCCCCCAGTGGCCATTCACTGGTACTACACTTCAGCCCTGAAAGCATGTTTCTCCATAGACCACGTTAAACTGTAGACTAGACACCCACAGCTGCAAAAAAACGCTTGGAAATAACTCTTTTTATGATCTGTTTTTATAACACGGAGGTTTGAAATGTTTTAAATTGTCGAGATGCTCAGAAAAGTGCACAGTGTGACGAGAAGGAAAGCATGAGGTCTGGGATCACTAGTACGCCTCTGCAGTAGGACACGTTAACGACCAAAAACACCATGTATCTTTGCTGCTTTTATCTTTAAAATTGATTTGACCATAAGGACAAAACATATTTGACCGACATAGGCCTAATGCTAAAAAAAAGACAAAAGCAATTCCGTAAAGTATAACTGAACATATAAAGGTTTCAAAGCAGCCTGTTCTCATGACATGGTGTTGATCTTTGGGTGTAGACTGTGTATAAGAAGGTGAGGAAGTTGAACCAAATTTTATTTTTTTGCATCTAAAACTGTAGCAGTCCTTATCAAGAACCCATTTTGACTCTCTTGCAGACAAGATTAGGTGATATTAGACCACTTTCACTATAAATTGTTCTGCACATCATACTTTAATTTATACCAATAAAAAAACCAGTCCTTAATGTATCCGAACAGACCGAGAAGAGAGATTTTTATCTGCGCAGAGTGTGTTTGTGTCTGTAAATCATGAGCCACATAATGAGTTTGCCCTCAGTGCATCGTGGGATGGAAACTCCCATAACATGACACGAACCACACAGAGAGAAAACACGGCGAATGTTAAAGCACGAAGCGGGACAAAAAAGGAAATGAAGCTGTTGATGGAGGTCGTTGTAATTTCTCTGATCACCGTCTTCGTCTTCCTTCCTGTTCATTTGACTTGCTTTGTAATTAGAGCCAAGGTCACCAGGGTTATGTTTTCTTTTTTTTCCTTTTTAAATAATATTTAGGTTCTAATCTGCCAGGCATGGGTTGAAGACTTCTGGGAGGTACGAGGGACTTAGATTATATGGAATTTTTTGTGTACTTAACAACAAGGTTTTACAAAAAATCAGGTTATTTTTGTTCATTTCTGTATCACTCTGTTCATTTTTATTCATTTTATTGCTGATTTTGTTTTATTTTTGTTCAGTTTATTTGTTATTTTGTCCATTTTATTGACCATTTGTTCAGCTTTAGCTCACTTTTTGGATTGTTTTGTTTATTTTTCTGTTCACTTGGTCATTATTTTGTTCATTTCTGCCTCATTTTGTTCAGTCTGGCTCATTTTGTTGATTATTTAATTTTATTTTTCATTTGTTTGTTTTTTGAATATTTTTGCTCACTTTTGAACATTTCTGAATTACTTGGTTCATTTTTTATTAATTTTACTGGTGATTTTGCTTTATTTTTGTGCAGTGAATTTGATCATTTGTTCATGTTTAGTTATTTTTTATTCATTTTATGCATTATTTTGTTGGTTATTTAGATGCTTATTTGATTTTATTTTTTATTTCTGTTTATTTTATGGATACTTTTGTTCATTTTTGTCAATTTTATTTATAATTTGTTGAATTTTGGCTCACTTTGTTAATTATTTTGTTCCTTTCAGCTTCATTTTTTTCAGTCTGTTTCTGTTTTGTTTGTTGCTTATTTTGTAGATTTGTTATTCATTTCTGTTCATTTTATGGATTATTTTCCTTATTTTTATCTGTTTTATGGACTATTTTGTTCAGTTTCTGTTCACTTGAAGTATTTTTGTTTATTTCAGCCTTATCTATTCAGTCTGGTTAATTCTATTGCTTATGTTGTTGATTCATTTTCATGTCTTTTCATTTTATGGCTTATTTTGTTTTTCTCTCTTTCACAAAATTAAATCTAACTGAATAAAATAAACTGAATCTTGATTTTTTTTTGAACATTTTTCTTTACATTGCACTTTTTCATTATCTTGTTCATTTCCTTTCATTTTCCTGATTATTTGTTCATTTTCTTAATTACTTTGTTCACGTTTTGTTAATAATTTATTTATTTTCCCTGTTTATTTACTTCCTTTTGGTTCGTTTTCAGTAAAACCACAGGAACTCTGGACCCCCCCCTTTTTTTTCTCAAATTGAACATGGTTGAGGCAAAACATCCAGAATAACATCAAAATAAACCAGATTTTTGACCAAATGCTGAGTGATTCCACTTCGTCTTTGTCAGACAGAAGTGGAATCTGCTCCGTGTCCGACGGAGACGAGAGCCCGTGTTGGTCGTTGTCATCTCTTACGTAACCGGCTCCAGCTCAGTGTCCAAAAATCAATTTAATCCTAAAATCATCATTGTCTGTCAGCTCACAAAGGAACAAAGACAGTCTTGGAGCTGCAATAAGATGTTTTTTTTCAGGAACTTGGCCCTGGATAAATGGCTTCCTGTTTGTCCCACAGAGAGGTTCAGCCGGGTCAGCACGCACAGAACAACAGCCACCCGGGTCTGAAGGTCCGACCCGTGGATGAGCTACAAGCCTGCTCCACTCCCTGCCGTCTGTAATCCCCACTCTCTGCTCGGGTAAAAGCACAGACATGTAGAACACTTAACTTACTTTGACACTTTATTCTTTCCCGACTGGAATCTTGTCCCGCTGCCAGAATCCGCATAAAAAGACAATGACCGTTCGTGTCAGAGTAAAAATGTTACACGGTTCATGACAAACACAATGGGGAAGTGAAGCGTTTACTCCAGTCTCGTTTTATCATTCATGTTGAGTATTTTTTTTCTGTGCTCTGTAATCGTTCTGGAGCATTTTATACAATAGCCTGGGATGTATGTCGTCGACAACATTATGTCAACTGCAAATGTCTTCATGGTCTTGGGCCGTCTTGTGATATCTGTCTGACCTGCTTTTAAATTACAAGCCCTCACCACATATTCTGTATGTAATGTAACTGTTTTTAGTATAACAAAATTTCCAGTGCAACACTTCCAGGTTTAAGATATTTTGAGCATGCTCAGCTAATTCATGAATTTACGTTGAGACACACAGAATACACCTTGAGAGCTCCTGGGGTGGGGGTAGGCAAATCCAGGTCTTCTTCCAGGTTCCGTCTTCCACCTTCTCACTGACTAAACACACCTGATCCAGGTGATCAACAGTGGGTAGAGCAGGACGCCGGCTCTCGAGGCCTGGATTTGCCCACCCCGTTCCACTTGACTGCACATCCTTAGAATTATGGCATGCTAATGAAATTGAATAGATCCAACTAACCAGTCCTTCTAAAACCTGGTCAATAAATAGCCTTACCAATGGCGATTTTTGCATTGTTTCGGTGCAACATTTGTCCATGGCACGACTAAGTCAAATTTAGCGAGAACATGCTCACTGGTGGAATGTGGATGCATTGGTCGTCCACGTGTCGACTATTTCACATCTACGTACGTGGTATAATGACACCGGACGCACTGAAGACCGAACACATGCTCCCAGGCCACGTCTCGCCACCACCCAGCAGGATGGGTGTATTTGTCTCCAGCACAATGACTTTGCAGTTGAGACGACCGTATTTTCCAGGTGATAAGTCGCTCCGGAATGTTAGTCGCATGAGCCAAAAAATGCATAATGAAGAAGAAAAAACATGTGTAAGTCGCTCCGCAGAACAGGTCGCATTTGTTCAGGGAACGCGCATCAAACCAAAAGGGAGAGCTCACGGCTCGCCTCCTCACCCCACCCGGTATGTGACGGTACCAACACGTTCGGTGTTAAGCTGACGGCAGGTATGGTTGTTACCGGTAATGTATACATCAATGATACAGATGCGGCAGATGATGGTACACAAGCCTAGTGCGCCCTCTAGCGGCTGTCAGTGTGACAAACACCCTGTAGTCGAATTTATTTACTATACAAGTCGCTCCAACGTATTTGTTGCATTACCTTCAGTGTCCACTGGGGGCTGGGTCTGAAAGTGAATGTGCTCTTCAGTTTGGCCAATGTTGGAGTAACTTAAAGTTCTAACACCACTGTTCGCTGCTGGGGCACCGTGCATTAGGCTCCGAGAAGCCCTGACTCCCATAGACTTACATCGAACTTCTCTCTGAAAATAGTACGTGAATACATTTTTGTCATGATGAGTCATCATGGTCTCAAACATTTTATTTGGACCATCTGATAAGGGATCTGGTGGTCTTTTTGCACTGTTATTAAGCTATTACCGCAAATAATTTGACAAATCACTCCTGTGTTAGGACTTGATTTACAAGTTGCTATGGTAACTTGACTTGGTGTCGGACTCAGTTGGACCTTTTTGTAGCTTCTGTTTTTCCTGGCAGATGCTTGACTGTAACTGCTGCCACGTGCTTATTCTAACAACACTGTGTTATGACTTTGTCCGGCAATGCTTGGAGACGTTTTACTGAGTTCGGAAGCTAGCAGTTAGCATTAGCTTACCCATAATTCCCTTGACATACTACGCTCCCCATACTACGCTTTGTCCATTAATGCAGTCTGTGAATCAGACGGAGAAGACAGATGCCAAATTGATTTGATGATTTTGTTTTTAATGTATCAAATTAAATATAACTGCCTTGCCTGTGGCGGCGCCACAGCGCCTCCTAGTTTCCAAGCAGCTCTTCTCAAACCTATGAGTGACATCATGGACTGTTTGTCCATCTTCTGTACAAAGTTTATGGCAGCGTCATGGTTGCTGTGTTACCAACAGATACTGGCAGAGTACACAGAAACAGTACTCAAGTAAATGTATTGTTTATAGTTGTAATGATTCAAGTAGAAGTACTGCTAAACATAAGTACTTGAGTAAGAGTAAAAGGTATCCGGTAAAACAAACTACTTATGTACTGAGTGACCTCATGAGATGGTTCCTCATCGCCTTCAGGTATTTCAATCATTTCTGTTATTTCCATTATTATTTTGATTTGATCTTTTTTTAAGTGATTTTGTTCATTTTTTAAACCTTTTTTAACCAAAGTCATTGCTTGATTTGTTGCTTTTTACACATGTTGGAGCTAAACCTTTCAATTATTATCATTTTTTCTCATATTGTTGCTTATTTTGTTTCTTGATTATATTTATTTTTGTTAACTTACTTGATTTGTTTCTTCCCTGTTTTCATACTTGACCACTTTGGTAAGCTTTGTTTATTATCTTGACTTTTTTTTCTGTTTTTTTTTTCATTTTGTTGTCTTTTGGTTATTTTTGTACATTTTTTTTACTCATTTTGTTGCTCAGTTTATTCATTTGGATCATTTGCTTTATTACTTTGTTCAGGTTTTTTAAGTGAATAAGAGTAAAGCGTATTCTGTGAAACAACTGCTCTCTGTAGTACATTTTAAGGGGAAAACTACTCAAGTACATGCACATATACACAAACTATGCTTCAAATAAATGTTTATGTTGTTCCAGTGAGTAAGTACTTTCTAATTCTCATGAACGACAGACGTCCAGTCTTGTGTTTAGTACATTTTCTTCCAATTTGTTTAGGCAGCCACAGCCATCTTCCCACACCTCCGACCGAGCTTCCAGTAACGTCTAAAGCTTTGGCTAAACAACGCTTTTTAGACGAGCCGCCTATCTGGGCACCAAATCTGGGAGAAGAGCTAAAGAGGGAAAACAGAAGCAGCTTAGGGAGGATGTAGCCTGAGAAGAGGAGGAAAGACAAACGCCGAGGGGGGATGAGGAGGAAGGGTGGGCACCTTTCTTTTTCTTTAAGCCATTATCATTCCAGCATCTGCTAATAGTGGGGTGTTAACGTCGCAACATGGATCATTTCAGAGACCCCTGGAGCGTTTCTCTTGCTTGGACGGGAGATTGTGTCACTGGACCTGCTGGGAATCAAACTGGGAACACATTCTTTTATATATATATTTTTTAATGATATTGAAGTTGCTGCATCTTTTTAAAAATAAGTTTGTGTTTCTACTCGTACAGGTGCAGTGGCATGCAAAAGTTTGGGCACCCCTGGTCAAAGTGACAAGTTAAGCAAGTGAAAGATGAAATGAAAGTTAGACAAGCACTTTTTTTTTGCAATGTTTTAAGCAATATCAGTGTATTATTCAGGATTCAGGTGCTGAATTTTGTGGTGAGGACGCAGGAGAGGTTTCTTCTGATGACTCTTCCATGACGGCCATATTTGTGCAGGTGTTTCGGAACAGTTGAACAATGAACTAATGTCCTGGCTGTGTGTTTGCTGGTTCTGGACCGGTCCAGTGTCTGTGGACGTCACCCAGTGTCTGCGTTGTTTGTTGTTCTATCTCTACTCTTTTCTTTTGTCTCTCCTCTGTCCACTAACCCCAATTGAATTGAATTGAACTACCGTATTTTCCGCACTGCAAGGCACACCGGATTATAAGGCGCACCCCCCAAAAATGTCATTTTGAATTTTGTTTTGTTTTTATAATAAAACCGCCTTATAGTGCGGAAAATACGGTATAACTCCGTCGTGTGCAGAAAAGGAGGGGCTTTTGCAGTCAAACAGGGGTGGTTTTCTAGCAATCCTCACAGCAGTTCTCTCTGATATTTCTCTTGACGTCTGCTCTAAAATTTTATATACAGCATATTTAAAAAAATACACCGATATTGCTTAAAATACAGCAAAAGATTGTTTTTTTTTACATTGATGCCTTTTGGAGATCATTGGATTTGGGGAATTCGTCACCTCAAGATTTTGATAACGTGCACTTGTATAACAGAATGAAACTGTTTAAATTCTCCCAAAACTAAGGCATTTTAGATAAATTAGCATGTGTTTGTTCAGTGTTTGTGTAGTTTTTGCTGTTTTGTTGTCAATCTTTCATTGATTGACAGGTGTGTCTGAGTCAGGGGTCCGCACGGTGTCACTTACGCTCCACATCCCGGTCCATTTTCGGATCAGAGCGAGCAGGCAGCGCCCACCAGCTTCTTGTTTGAGCGTCCAAATGGCTTTTCAGAAACCTACGTATGACGTCATTCACACAATCTGCCATAGCCACTTGAATATCTGCATTTTTACAGTCTTTCAGAATGAGTGGCATGAACAAAAAACAAAAACAAAAAAAAAAACTTCTGCTACGTATTTGCTGGCTGCATTTTTCAAATGATACTTTGTGATCATGGGCAATTAAACAACCTCTTCTTATTATTAATACTTTGGAATTGAGTCATGCTGCAGCAAATCAGGAGAGAGGGTCTCCTGAGTTGGGGATGGGGGGGGGGTCCTTCAAGAGAGTCACATTTCCACACCCTGTGGGCCTGAGACTCACTCAGCTCTGAACTGAGAGAGTCTTTGTACTGAGAGAGCGAGAGAGAGAGAGAGAGAGAGGGCGAGAGGGCGAGAGAGGTGGGGGGGGTCTCAGTGTGACTTCAGGTCTGCTCCGTGAAGCAGAGGGACCACAGTCTGCCGGAATTCCATCACACACATGTGCTCGGAGTTAATTCCCGAACCTGGGCTTGTAAAATGAAAAGTCATGGGTAAGGCAGTTTTATTTTTTGCCTCCATATTTTATTGCACCGATGCAAACTTGCCTGATTTCTGATTTTAAGTAGCAGCTACACCTTGTTGCATCGGGGTAGATTTCAGGGGGGCATTGGGTGTGATTCGTCCCCTTCAATATTAGATTTGGTGCTTCTTTTGTCATTGTCAATTTTGTTGCCTACATTCAATATTTTCATTTTGTTGATGATTTTGCTAATTTTTCTACCTCGTTTTCATTCATTTTAAGGATTATTTTTCATTTTCAGGTGATATTAAGTTGCATGCATTCTTGTACATTTTAAAAAGTGAAATTCATAGAAATGCTATGATTTATGGTAAAAAATACAGATGTCATATCAGTTTATACTTAAATTTTTGACCCATTTTTGCTCATTTTGTTGCTTTTCCGCATACTTTTATAGATTTTCTTGATTTTTCTATTCAGTTTGTGTTCCTACCATAAACGTATGCAGAAATGGCACAAACGAATGCATCAACATTTCACATGATGCTCAAAAGTTCCAGGATGATCCAGAGATGCCTTGCTGACAAGGTCCCCTCATCACATTCCAAATGAAACTTGCAGCCTTGCCTCATTGTAGATATAAAACACTGACCGCGAATGCTACAGTATCTCCTGAATTCGTCTCATGTCCTCAGCTGTGTTGTGATGTGTCCCCTCAGGTGGTCTCTCCCCCTCCATCTCGCCCTGCTGTGGTCGCTGGCTGCTGCCCTGCAGGTCATTGAAGGTAAGATTCATGCTGTTGCCACCTCTGTAAAGGGAAAAAAAAAAAAATCAAGAATAAAGAAACACAGCAGGGGGACAGAATGCACTTCAAATTAAAAGCATGCAGTGTGTTGGTCACTGTGTTTACGTTAAAGCTTAAACTTTGAACTTTCTCATAAAATATTTTTCTTTGATGGTGTTTTATCTTGCGTCAGGTCTTTACTCGGTCAGTAATGTTGTTTTCTGCCCAAGTGAAACGAAGAATAATTGTGTACAAGCGGTTTTCATATGCACCCGTTAGACCGGCCAGTATTCTTCCATGTGACTGATCCTGCAAAGCACCAGCACTGATTTGATGATATCCCTAAAGAGAGTTTGACCTCAGATGACATGTCAAGATAAGGACAATTTTACAGTGATGTCATATGATACTGATCTTGGAACAAATAAAATGCATCTGAATCAGACTATAGCCAAGGAGAGAGATTATAGTAGAGCATGTAGCGTAGGAATAACCTGCAGATAATTTCCAGTCCTTTCTTCAGTTTGTTACTTTAATGGCACAAGGTCAGACATGGAGTGAGGATGAAGAAAAAGCTCTGATAGAAATACGGTCATGTAAAAATGTATCACAGCTGCTGGTAAGAACTCCCAAGAACAATGAAATATTCAAATGAATCGGAGGGAAAACGGAGGATGTGGACCTGTACGGTAGAGCAGTGATGCGCAAAGGTGAAACAAAAACTCTGCCAACAATATTTAAAAGTCTGTGACACGCTTAAACCAAGTGGCAGAAGTGCTGCCTGAGGGCCTGAAGATCACGAGCAAGCAGTTTTGACCTTTGACCTTCCTACCAGTCTTTGTAATTTTTCTCTAAAATGCTCCTTTTATACCCAGTCGTCTTACTGACCTCCAGCTGTTTTTGATTCGTGCCAGTTATTTTTCCTGTCTTTTGTTTCCCCCGTTCCATCTTCATTGAGATGTGCTGCTGCCATCAAATTCAAAACAAGCCACTAGTTTACCATAAAATGGTGTAATGTGTCAGATACATTGTTTATGCTCTATTGGGAATAAAATATGGGTTTATGAGATTTACAAACCATTGCATTCTGTTTTTATTGACATTTTACACAATGTCCCAACTTCACTGAAATTGTAGGTGTTGGTGTACTGACAAAAACAGAAAACTGTAAGATACCATTTATTTTAACGTAGTTATTTTAGTTAGTAGTTATGTATTTCAAAGTAAAGTCAACCCTCGGTGTAGATTTCAGGGGCAATGGGGGAAAAACGGTTTCAAATAAAAAAAAAACAAACTTGACATAAACATTGTAATTGTTGGGGTACTTTTTATTTACTGTTCATTGTTGTTCATCAGTTATTTTGTTCATTTGTATTCATTTATTTTTATAAATTTTAGAATTTTTTTTCTTCAGTATGATTTTTTTTTTGCTCCTTTGTTCATTTTGGCCATGACTGGGTTCAGTATTGGTGCT
>JAQQAE010016625.1:0-11704 GCA_029823295.1 Pseudamia nigra
CGATGAACTGGCGACTCATCCAGGGTGTACCCTGCCTTCGCTCAAGTCAGCTGGGATAGGCTCCAGCTCCCCCCCACCCTCACGAGGATTAAGGGGTAGAAAATGGATGGATGGATGGAAAAGAAGAGTAGTTGGACTGTGGTGAAATGAATCATTTTATTTATTCTTGAGTTACAAATGATGCAATCTTAAGCAAGTCTACAATCAATAAAAATAGATTTTATTGCATGTACTGGGTGGAAGTAACCAGGTGATGTAAGGAGGTAAAACTGAGTGCTTTATAAAATCTCCAAACCAAATCAGTGTTTGCCATTCCTTTCACAGGGTCACCCAGCTTCCTTAGTAACTACCCACCACACATAACACAAATGTTTTCATGTTCATTTGTCTGATTTTCTGGCACATTTCAGGTTTGACCAGAGTCCCAGCAGCCATGAAGCTTCGACTGCACTTTGTGGTGGACCCCATGGGCTGGCTGTGCATCAGTATGGTGTTCGGCATCTGGCTCTACAACACCTTCTTTGTCCCCAAGCTAGTTCTACTTCCGCACTACAATGAAGGACACATCCCCTGGGCCATCGTTTTTTGTGAGTGCCCTTGTTATTCTGTTTGAATCCCTCATTTTCAAATATGACAAACTAAAAGTATCTGAATGTAAGTAAGTATTAAAAGCACCAGACTTATCAATATGTCATATTCATATAATGCCTTCTCTTTAGGTTATTACATAGCATCAGCACTCTGCATCGTGGCCCTCATCAGAGCTTCCACAGCCGATCCTGGACGTCTTCCCATGGACCCTCATATACCTCATTCTGGTATGGAAACAGAAAAGCCCACTTCACTGCTTACTGCTTCTGTGACATCTGTTGTGGTAGTATTCCAGATAATACATGTTTATAACCATGGTAGTCAAGGCACGGGCAAGGCTGTCCGTGCCATTCACTGTCTGTGCTCTAACTAAGCTAGGTCATAAAAGTTCAAAATTAGTTTGATTATATCACGACTTATTATCAGAGCTAGAGACTAAAGTTGAACTCAAGTGGCTCAGCTCTGCTGAGTGAAATTCTGGCTACATTGCTGTCTGTTTCTACCTGTATAGAGTCAAATAACAGCAGTGACATAGGTTTGCATGTTTTACGACTGTGAGACATGTTACACCAATGCTGACACATTCACCAGTAAAAAAACAGACGATTGTTTTCTGTCACAGAGCGAGAACACTGGGAGTTGTGCAATAAATGCAACTTAATGAGGCCGAAAAGGTCCCATCACTGTAGTCGATGTGGCCACTGTGTTCGCAGAATGGACCACCACTGTCCTTGGTAAGAATACACACACACAGTTGTAATCAGTGTCCCACGTACGTGCTGTATCACACAGACCAGATTGTAATAGAAGTGGTATTTTGGGTGGTTTGATATTAACACAAAGATAATGCAGTGGGCGACACAGATTTGCCAATGTCAGACCATTATTTGGCCAATTTATAAATATTCAAACAGAAACAGTTTGCACAGAGCGCTGAATGGGTGTGTCTCTGATGCTCTACAGTTTAGAAATCTTTAGGAGCAATATTTATGCTCATGAAAAACAATCTGAGGCCCACAGAGGTGATCAGTTTTAAGTCTTCAGTATGTCTTGATTCTATCAGTAAAACCATGACTAGTCATCCTGGTCTTCATCAAGGCAAATCACATTTTTTCTAGAGTGTTTTTAAACTTAAAGATAAAAAGATAAGAATAAATAAGTCACATGACTGGTAAGTCACATGATTACAAAACACGATAACTGATGTAATCAGTTGACATGTTTTTTCCTTAGACTGCAATGAGTGAAAGAATGTAAAAGCTAAAAGTATAGTTTCTCACAGTCAGCAATGAAAAAAGAATGCACAAGCATCTTAGTTTAGTTTTTACTTAACTCAAACCACTTCACTCTTTACATTATTAAATACATGCTAAAACTGCACATCATATAAATACTTAATAATAGTTCACATTCAGATGAACTTACTCCCTTTGGGAAATGTATTTGTTTTTCTACACACTCAAATGTTATGAACTACAAAGCACAGATGGGTCTGAAAAACCAGAAGATGAACCAGACGACCACAAGACAACTGCTGAGGTGTAAAATATCAAGTGATTAAAAATACCTCAACAGTTACAAAGTCAATTAACATTTACAAAGTCAATAATTAATTCCAATATTAACCCTTACATTAATATTGATGACATTTGTTTCTCTTTACTTCAGTCTTTTGACACTATAGTTATTTGCGAAACACATCCATTTTACTTTGTAAAGTCCCTTTTTTCCCTCAGTGACAACAATTGGAAAACGTTTTTGCTCAATATTTTGTCTCAGTAACTTAAACATTTCAAATTAATATGAAAAAAATGCTCAATCTACTTTGTTTTCATCCAGGATTAATAACTGTGTGGGAGAAGACAACCACTGGCTCTTCCTGCAGCTTTGCTTCTACGCTCAGGTCCTCAGTTTGTTCACACTGGTGTTGGATTTTTGCCAGTACTACTACTTCCAGCCGCTGACGGGACTCGATCAGGTACATTCTACAAGAAAGGAAAGAAATTCTACCCCCAACTGACAAAGTGTTTGACCTGTTGTACTGTAACCTGGGAGTATTTATAGTCAAACAGTTGCTTTTTTATTTCCTTCCGACAGGAGAAGTTTACGACACGTCATGAACTGGCTCTGCTTCGGGTGTCGGCGCTCATGGGCGTGGTCATGTTTGGCGGCATGACGAGCTTGTTTTACACTCAGATCGCCGGGATCCTCTCTGTGAGTATTGAATATTGTCAAAGGAATACAGGAAGTCAAAGCCTAGCCTTAGAAACAACAGTATGACACAGTCCACAAAATGATACAATCAGTGCTGTTAATGCAGCCATCGATAGAGAAGAAACAAGAGAGAAAGTTGGGTCATAGTGTGTGTGAGTGCATGTCTCTTTTTGGCCTAAATCTTCGCCACTTACTGTCACATTTATTACACAATAAACCTCATGGTAAGCATTTGATCTTCAACAGTATTTAACACAATGACTGATTATTGATTGCCTTCATTTGTGTGTATAAAAAGGCTGGATGAAGCAAACAGTAATTTAATATCCAAATTATTTTCCACCAAATTTGACACTATCAGTCTTTTAGTAGCTTCAGCTCCATTTTCTCAAGGCTTTTAGATCTGCAGTGCTTGATAGTTTTGCGGTGGAGATATGAATACGGCACTTTACCATGTGGTCTGGAGAAGATTACAACACTTAGTACTGTTTACACACCTCTGTCAATAAGTAGATTCACATTCAGCCTGGAGCTGAGGTCACTGATTGCAGCATGGCTTCAATAATTCAACATACAGTACATTTAAATATCATATAGTGTGATGAACAAAATAGTAAACAATCTTCATTACTCTTTCACTGATATTATACAGTGTCTTCTCCTACACACCCACGTGACACAGACTCACCGTACGGTCACATGATCACACTCCGTCATCTGCAGCTGAATGCAATTGTGTTTTCAAAATTGTGAATTTCCAACAGCAGCAAAACATGTTACACTTTGCAGCCTTATGGGGGACACATTGACAACTTTTAGTGCTGATGGAAATGGACACAAACCAGCTAGCCTAGCCACAGTAATGCTATCAGCCAGTCAGAGGTGGAGCCTCTAAATCTTGAGTGAGAAGCACTGTAGTGAACCATCCCATCTTTACAATTTTTTGTGCACTTCTGGGTCACAGTCACAGATTGTCATGAGATTTATAGTGTTGATTTTCCATTCTGCTTTACAGGACATAACCACCATTGAAAAGATGTCTCAGCTCTCAAATGACATGTGAGTCTATTTAACTCTTTTTCTCCTCGTTCCATTTTTGTATAGATTTTCCCCGTGATATGTGTGTTTTCATTGCTTTTTTTGTTTCTTCAGATACAACTCAAAGAGGTCATGGCAGCGGGCGATAGCTGAGGTTTGTGGTACTCGCTGGAAAGTCCTATGGTTGATTCCGCTCCGAAGCAGGCAGGCTCTACACTCCAGCCACCACTTCCGCACCCACGTGTAGACCAGTAGCTCTACACGTACCTGTACAGATGGTAGGAGCTGGCATGTGCAGCCACATGAAAAACTCAACTCACAGTTACAGAATCCATCTGCTCATCTTCTTCACCAACCTCTTTTGTGCTGCGGGAGCTGGGCAGCCAACTCAGTTTGTCAGAGGATACTTGAAACTTTTTTTTTTTTATGGCTTTTTTTTGTTTGTTTTTTGCCTTTCACTACAAGGTCCACAATGGCACTGAAAAGGGTAAAGAAACACCACTGGAGTGACAGCAAAGTGTTGCTTTTTTTACTCACTGTGACTTCTGGCATTTTTTTGGAAACTGCTTTTAATGGCTATTTACATCAGAGAGATGGAAGTTTCCACTTGAAAGCAGCTGGAAAAAAGGGACCCTCACTCAGGTTACTTTTAATAAAGAGCCTTTACTACTGACCTTTAATCAGCTACAGACAGAACTAGTTTAACTCCAGTGTGTCTATCAGAAAGGCATTTTGTATGAAGTTGGTGCCTTGTTTGTTTTTATCCTTTTACATGAGCTGCTTTTGATTTGATGTTCAATGATTGGTGATCTTTTGGTGAAATAAGTCGTATGGGAAGCTGGTTTAGAAATTTCTGTGAATAGCAGAGGGATCTTTTTTGACTTCATTCTTGTTATCATGTCAATGTCTTATTGCAATGCTGTACCAACAAAGTGATGTTTTATGAGGCACATAGTTTTTTTTTTTTTACCTTGAGTACTGATATGTGATACATTTAGGGAAGATGGCAAGCTGGGTCTGAAGCCAGGTACTAGTAAGCAGATGGTGTACAGTTACCATGCTGTGGCAAACACAACAGTAGGTTAAAGGCATATGTAGCATGTAAGATTTTCCTTAAAATGACTGGGGATTGACGATGTGTGGTGTTTTCCTGCAGAGACACAGACCTTTTCCTATGTTTTCTTATTTTTCACCTCCTTGGCTACATTTGGGACATTGAGGCATTGTTTAAGCAAGTGATTTAACTCATAACACAGAGACTAACCACGAAAATGTAGCGATCTCTCTGCGGAGTGAATTCTGTGTCGCAGCTGTATTCACTCAGAATCCTTTTGCTCATATCTTCTGTTTTCATGTGGAAAAATAATTGACATATAATACTATTGCAATGGATTTTAATTTGCTAATTGGTTTTAGAATCAGACCCATTTTGGATCATTATGGGCATCTGCGGGTAAAAGCATTATCTGTAAGTTTATTTATAGTAAAAAAAAAAGCTTAAGAGTGATTTAAAAGGTTTTGAAAAGCACTCAGTTTAATTTTCTTTTAGACACCTTTTTATTTTATTAATGCTTTAGCTGCCTTTCTCAAACTTGATGCAGAATGGAATGGGTCAACTGGCAAGTTACAACCGATTACAATACTAACACATGTGAGTTATTTTCGTAATTTAAACAGAAGATTAGTGTTTGTTTTTACGATGCTCTTTCTCTTTCCTCATGTTTTGCAGCTGCAATGACACTGAGTCTGAGACATTTACTGTCAAAGTTGTACACGATGTTGAAGCTGAAATACAAGGAAGAGTTTTAAATATTGCACAGAAATAAAATAACATAAGTGTCTTGAGCCACAGAGAAAATATTCAAACCCTTACCACATGGCATATGACACATTTCCACTGGCAACATATTGACACTATTTTGTTCCTTTTGTTGATTTCTGTCAATTTTTTGTTGTTTCCTTGATTCTTTTGTTTGTTTTTGTTCAATTTGTTGATTTATTTAAGTTTTTGTTCATCTTTTTAAACCATTAAGTTCATTTTTGTGAATTTTGGTTAATTTCTTCAATTATTTTTGTGAATTTGTGTTGATACTTGCGGGTTATTTTGCTCATTATTATTTTTTCATTTTCATGCTTATATTGATTTACTTGACTATTTTCTTCATTTTTTTTGGATTATTTTGTCTTATTCATTTTGTTGAATGTTTTACTTTTTTCCCTCCATTTTCATTCAAATGCTTTTTCATTTTAGTCATTTTAGTGAATTTTTGTTAATTTTCCAGATTATTTTGCTCAAGTTTGTCTTAATCTTGTAAGATTTATGGGGTTTTTTTCACAGTTGTGTTTATTTTTGATCATTCAGTTTATTACATTGTTTAATAGTATTAATTTTCTTGATTATTTTTTCTTCATTTTGTAGATTATTTGCATCAGTTTTGTGTCCATTTTTGCACCTGATGTAATTAAATTTTTCTTGTTTTTGTTGATTTAGTGCTTATTTTGACATTTTTAATGTGTTACTTCCAGGAGACACTGGAAAGGGGCTAAAGAACCCTGGAGCTGCAGGTTGCAGACCCCTGGTGTAGGGAAAAGGCCAGTGCAGGGATGCTTGATAATGAAAGCTTAAAAATTAATTTTAACTGCTTGGTTGTTGTGTTGGTTTGTTGATTTTGAGTGCGTTACATAGAACCTAACTTTACTTGCCAGCAACTACTAATGTTAATTTTATTTGTTGCATATACAGATACAGTATATACATGGAATTTCTCTTCCGCATTTAACTCATCCGTTTGGAGCTAAATCATGGCTAATGTTAGTTTATTAGCCATGATTGAGATCCTGTCCCAGTGGTGGAATTCAATATTATGGATATGACAGTAAAGTACATTTATTCAGCGCTGTTTTAATGGTGGAAGAGTCAGAACAATAGATGTTACAGCAATTCATGGTGTATTGTTGCAAGTTTAGGTCAAGAGCAGATGTCAGAGCACAACCACTGTGAAACAATCAGAAAATACCCTTTTACTTGTTTTTTCATTCCTTTCTTCATATCACTGAACCAACTTTGAAACTTCAGACTTTAACAGGAAAATCTTACATATTATGCCTTTTAACCTGCTGTATAATGTGTCAATGTGTGATCAAAACCTGGTGGCAGCCTACATTAAAATCCTTAGTGTCACACAGCATTTTAATCTTAATCAACACTGCACTTATTGTTCATGGGCACAAATCACTTTTGACCTGTTTAATTTTATATTATGTATTATTTGTGATTGGTACTTTACCTTCCCTAGTTCCTTGGGTCTTGAATGTGTCTGCCTTTAAATACATGTATCTTTATCAACAGTGTAATCCTTGTGGATTTTCTAGCTAAACCCGTATGTAAACAACCAGTCTGATGGGAAAAATGCCAGTATCCAAGTAGTTTAAGTGCCTGTCTAGGTCTCTAGGAATTTTCCCATTCTAACACTACGTTTGGTTTCCATACAAGCCAAAGACCTGGGGAAATGTTGCAATAGTTAGTGTGCACTCAGTTAATGTATATTTCACCAAATATCAATATTATGCACTAATTTTGACGCTGGTACACGGTCTGTTTTATGGCATCGGTGGTACGCTGGAAAGAAAGCCTTCACTTTAGCCGTGTTGTTTTATTTAATGTGTTTTTTATACAGAGTCTCTATTTTTTTCTGATTGCTTGCATTTGCAAAAGTGAATCCGCTGAAGGTTTTTATGACTCGGATACAGATTTTTGGATGTTTGTTTTTTTTTTTTTTTAATGGCTGCATATGAATGTGATTGCTACTAAAGGAACTACTCCTGTTTTATTTTTGACTTTTTATTGTTTAAAACGAGCAATAAGCCATTCTGTTGTTTGAACAGTCATGAAGGTACGAACCGTATTGTGAAGGGTGAATGGGTGAATACTGTACGTCTTTAACCTCAGCCAAGATGAACACTCCATGTTCAGTTAACAACACGTCAGCCTCAGCGCCTCCTTCTGTTAGCAAAGCCTGAGTTCGTTTGTTTGAATCAACAGCAGCGGTGAAACGAAGGCGGAAACTTTTCATACTCTCCTCCCCCAGGGCTCTGGGTTTGGCACTGATATTGTTCATGTTCCTTTGTTTTGTATCTACAGGTTTATGAATTTAAATGAAACCTCTGAGTCCTGGACAGTTGAGTTGTGTGAATTAAATTATTACACAGAAGCTATATCATCTATTTCTTTTTGTCTATAAAAGCTGTGGTAAATGATCATAATAGACAAATGTGTTCTTGTGGTTATAGACATTATATATGTAGGTATTCATATATTCTAATAAAATAGATTCAGAAGATGTTTGAGGTGACTCTTGTTTTATATGTTCCATGATGTGCCATGAGTTTCTCTAGTTCTTTTCATAAGTTGACATGATATGGGACGTTTTTTAATTATGATGGAAGAAATGTGTTCACTGGAAGGAGAGACCTCAGTCGTAAGAGACACAGGATGAAAATAACATAGAAGATGTAAAAATAAACTAAGGCTCAAGACAAAATGACATACATACAACCCTGTTTCCAAAAAAAGTTGAGCCACTGTGTCAAATGTAATTAAATACAGAATGTGGTGATTTGCAAAACAACAACAACAAAACCAGGCAAGAGAATTATACACCCACAGAATATTCACCCAAATTTGATACTAGCAACACATTTCAAGAATGTTGAGTCAGTTACAACAAAGTCTGGAAATGTATAATGTTTGGGAAGCACACATGATGGAATATCAAACTATTAAGGGGTTAAAGTGTCAGTCGGTTATTCAGTTGAGTACTTTATTGATCCCCAAGGAGCAGTTTTTGTGCTGATAATAGTATCATCCATGCACACAACAATCAGACATAAGAGCAACAACCAAATACAATGCCAAAACCAAGGAAAGGCAGTTTAGTAACGTGACAGGTTCTAAAAAGAGTCTTTCTGTAGTAAAGATGGTGAGTGGATCATCATTGTGTGAAAGACTGTGCTGACAAATAGTGCAACTCCAAACCTCAGTTCCAATGCAACTGGGATGTTGTGTAACACGTACATAAAAACAAAATACAGTACAATGATTGCAAATCCTTTTCAACCTATATTCAAGTGAATACGCCACAAAGACACAATATCAAATGTTTAAACTGTAAAACTTTGTTTTTTGCAAATATTCACTCATTTTAAAAGTGATGCATTTGATGATAAATGATGCAGAGAATCTGGAGAAATCTCTGTACACGAGGGTCATGGATGAAAAACAATATTGGGTAAGAATGACATTGGGATCCTGAGACAGCATTCTGTAGTGAACATTTCATGGGTGCAGGTACATTTCCAAAAGTCATTGTTTGCAGCCACAAAATCCAGAAACGCTGCCACCTTCCAAAGGCCTGAGCTCATTTAAAATGGACTGAAGCAGAGTGGAAAACTGCCCTGTGGTTTGACGACTTATAAATGCCATGTGTTTGGGCTAAAAAGGAGAGGGACCTTCTATCTTCTTATCAGCAACACAGTTCAAAAACTAGTGGTTCATTAGTACACATGGCATCAGTAACC
Source organism: Pseudamia nigra (assembly GCA_029823295.1). Classification (NCBI taxonomy): domain Eukaryota; kingdom Metazoa; phylum Chordata; class Actinopteri; order Kurtiformes; family Apogonidae; genus Pseudamia; species Pseudamia nigra. The sequence continues at coordinate 9,421 of JAQQAE010016625.1, forward strand.
TGCACATTTGTGAATGCAACAGTAATGCTGAACCAGATATGTATACTTCAGATCAACATATGCTGCCAAGTAGACAGATTGTACTTTTTAGAGAAGTCCTTGTTTATTTCAGCTAGACACTGCCACAAAATCATCCTGCATGTATTACAACAATGTGGTTCTGTAGTCAAAGAGTCTGGGTGCTACACCAGCCTGCCTGCAGTCCTGTTGTCACCAACTGGAAATGTTTGGTGCCTCATGAAAAGTAAAATATGATAAACCCTAAACTGTTGAACAACTGATATTTTACATCACACAATAAAAGGAAAGCATTTAACTTCTGACATTACAACAAGTTTTCTCCTCACTTCCAAAATTCTTAATGATCACTGTTGAAGAAAAGGAGAAGTAACTGGTAAACATGACACTGGCTCAACTTATTTGAAACATAGTGCAGGCATAAAATCCAAAGTGAGCATGCGAGGTTTATAAAACAATGAAATTCCTCACTTTCAACGTTGGATATGTAGTTTTGAGTAGAATACGGGGTAGTAGTGTCGCCGTTGCATTCTCTTTATATTGTACACAACCGTTCAACTTTTTTGGAAATGGTGCAGGTGTATGGAGGCTCTTGGGGTCTGGCAATGCCCTCGTCTCTGACCTGGAGACAACTGGGGGAGTGGAGACACCATGTGGATGCAGTGAAGTCCCCCCTAACTGACCTGATGCGACCTGAATCTTTGCAACTGGTCAGACCTTTCTCAGCTTGTAAAATTATCTTTTAAATCAGTGTATAATACGGTCAGTTAATGGGATGATTTAAACTGCATCAAATATTGTCTCTTACCCTAGATCACCATTCATGCTCTTTCAGAAATCAGGAGGGAAGGATCATTTTTATTAATTTTGTTGATTTTTCTTCACTTTTTTAATCATTTTTAAAAAATGTCATTATTATTTTTGTTTTTTACCACTGTTGTTGTGTCACTTCTACTCATTTTGTTGCTTATTTTGTTCATTTTTGATCACTTACTTGATTATGTTGATCATTTTTGCCCACTTTGTTGCTCATTTTGATGATTTTTTGTTGAATTTCATGGTTATATTGTCCATTTTTGCTTATTTTGTTCATTTGTGCTTGCTTCATGTTTTATAATTTACTATCTTGTTGAGTTTTTTTTTTAATTTATGCTCACTTTGTAATTTAGTTCAAATTTAGTTCATTTTTGTTTGTTTGTTTTGTTTATTTTCTTCATTTTGGTAAGTCTCTGCTCATTATTTTTTTTATTTTATCTAATTTACTTAATTATTTTGTTTATTTAGAGCTTTACTTCTACCCACTGAGCTGTGGCCTGAGTGAGATTAAAAAGTGTTCTGCTACTCTCAGGAAGACACAATTTTTAAATTCTTTCTCCATTTTATCTCAATTTTTGCTCTTTTTTGTTGATATTTTATTTATTTGTTCATATTTTGATCAGTTTTGTTCACTTTATGGGTAATTTTTGTAAGTCTTCCTTGTTTCATTTATTTTTTTTAAAAATATTTAATTTTTATCTCTATTTTCTCCTCTTTTGTGTTCTTTTTGGGGATTTTTTTATTAATTTGTTTATAATATGGATTATTTTGTAAATTTTTTTTCTCTATTTCCTCCCCAATTTTGCTCATTTTGTGGATATTTTGTAGATATTCTTGATTATATTGTTCATATTTTGATCAGTTTTGTTCATTTTATTGGTCATTTTTGTTAGTTTTGCTTGCTTTTATTCATTTACTTCAGTAATTATTGTTTACATTTGTGCTCATTTTGTAAATTTGTTCAGTTTTTGTTCTCTTTTTATGCGTACTTTATCATTTTGGCAATCATTTTGGCACATTTCTGCTCATTGCTTAGTTTAATCACCTTTTTAAATTTTTCTCTACTTGATTATTTTGTTTATATTTAGCATTTCTTCTGGTCATTGAGCTGTGGCCTGAGTGAGATTAAAAACTATTCTGAGAAAATAACTACTCTTAGGAGTGCATTACTTTGAAAAAACTACTAAAGTACATATGAAGAGGTAAATGTACTTGAGTATTACCCCACTTCTGGTCATGACATGGTATAATGTTTTCAGCTTCTGTGCTGCTGATTTTTTGTCAGTGCAGCCCCCGGTGTGGGACCTACAAGGAGGGTGTCAGGTTTATCACCAAACTCAATCAACCTAGAACCCAATAAAAAAAACTCGGACACAGAGTATTATCAAAACAGTTTCTTTGCAAAGGGAAGAAGACAGGAGCTTGGAATCCTTCGGTCTTTCTTCGAAGC
>JAQQAE010016626.1:0-11704 GCA_029823295.1 Pseudamia nigra
TCTCCTTGGAATATGCCACATTTGATGGCGACTTGTGCAAGTGGCTTGCCATTGGCCTCAAGGGTGGTTTTCCACACACACACACACACACACACCCCACACACACACACACATATATATATGTACTTATTTGGACATCCTCCCAGTAGTGAGTTGCCATAAACCAGCCTACGTGTAACGAATGCTACAGAAGATCATTAATAACTTTCACCAGTGCAGTTTCAGTGTTGTGGTGTTCTCCAAACCCTGACTGAAATTCTTCAGATTGTTCTTTTGTAAGTGCTGTCGTAGCTGCTTTGCAACAGTTTTTTTCAAGGACTTTAGCTAGAAATGGGAGGTTAGAGATGAGTCTGTAATTAGCTGAGTCACCTGAGTCAGAATGAGTCTTTTTATGGATGGGTTTAATCGTTGCAGTTTTAAAAGCCTGTGACATATATAGCCTGCAGGAAGGAGGTTAATAGTTGGATGGTGGTTAAGGTACTGACAGATGGTAATAATTAATAAATGTCAAGTTGTATGCTTCTGTTACAAAGAAATTTCCCCAGTGTGGGATAAATAAAGCCTTATCTCATCTCTTATCTTGCTTTATCTTTCTTTGCTGCTGGGTTGTGATCCATTCTGTGTGTTTCTTCCACAGCTGCTCACATTGGCATTGGCATCAGCGGTCAGGAGGGGATGCAGGCAGCACTGGCATCAGACTATTCCTTTGCTCAGTTTCGGTTCCTGCAGAGGCTCCTGCTGGTGCACGGGCGCTGGTCCTACTTCCGCATGTGCAACTTCCTCTGTTACTTCTTCTACAAGAACTTTGCCTTCACCTTGGTGCACTTCTGGTACGGATTCTTCTGTGGGTTCTCAGCTCAGGTGAGCAGACTACTGTAGAGCTGGTGACACAGCCAAAACTGTCCACCAGTTAAAAATATCCAGGTCAGGTGATATTGATAATAATTGATAATGATTATTTATAAAACAAGATGAAATGATGACTAAAAAGAAAAAAACAAAATGATGTAAAAGATGCAGCATGACAAAAGTGATGTAAAAATGCAAAAATATTCATAGGAGGCAAAAAAATAAATAAAAAGACAAAAAACGCCACTTAAAAGATGCAAAACAGACAATATATACTGTACAAGAAATAATATAAAAGACAAAAAGATGCAACCGACATAAAAATGCAGAGAAGAAATTGATATAAAAGGCAAAAAGACAAAATTATGTGAAAAGAAAAAAAGACAAAAAGGATACAGAATGGCTTAAATGATAAAAGATGGAAAATAGGAAATAAAATTCTAAACAACCTAAATAGACACAAAAAAGATGTAAAAAATGAGCAAAAAAACCACAAAAAATGATGCAAAAGGACAAAAAAATCTTACTCTTCTCTGCCTTATCAAAATAGACAGAATAAAGCCTGTCTTATCATTATGGAGAAAAAACAATCATTTTAGCACCCAGGTCGATATTCATTTATGATGCCTGTATGTTTTCTAATGGCTCTAATTTGTATTAATTAATCGCATTTCCACAGACTGTGTATGACCAGTGGTTCATTACACTCTTCAATATTGTCTACACGTCTTTACCAGTGCTGGCGATGGGACTGTTTGATCAGGTAATAATGCTGAAGACACCTCTGACTTGTCTTAATTAATTTTCTTTTCTTCTGACCCATCTCATACTTTGTTTTTGTTTTTGTTTTTTCAAGATACTATCAACTCATACAGGTGAATATGTTATCACTGTAGCTCTTAAACACTGTCATAACTGGACTGTAGATACTTAAACATCCTAGTCTTCACTAACCAGCACTAAATTTACCTTATGTGTGATTGTAACACCCTAATCTCATCCATCTATACTAACGTACCCACGATATAGACAAAATAATTTGACATTTGACTGCCTTACAGGAGGGGTGTGCAACCTGTGGTCCCCTTCAGTGTCTCCAGTGGCTTTGTACTATAATGGAAGTAAGACACTAAATCAACAAAAATGAAGAAAAAAATTAAATAAAAGACACAAAAAATTTTTTAAAAGAAAATGATATGGAAAAAATGATGAGAAAAATATACAAAAGTTCATAAAAGTGAATGAAAAAAATTAATATAAATAAATATAACCAGCAAATTGAACACAAATTATGAATAAATGAACAAATTAATAAATGAGTAAAAAATAAAATTCACAAAAATTATTGAATCATTGAGTAAGTGAAGAAAATCAAGAAAGTTAAGGAAAAATAAGTAAAATAATGAAAAAACATCAAACAAAACTGAACAAAATTGCAAAAAACAAAACTAATAAGCAAAAAATGACAAATAAATACTAAAAAATAATGTTCCAAATAAATACATTGATAAAGAACTTAACAAAATAATCAATAAAATGAACAAAAACTCAACAAAAGAATAAAAAATACACAAAAACTATAGAATCATCAAGTAAATAAACAAAACAAGAAAATGAAGGAAAATTTAAAAAAAAAATAACAAGAAATGAGAAATAAATACTAAAAACAATGTTCCAAATGAACACATTGATAAAGAAGTTATCAAAATAATCAATAAAATGAAAAAAAGTTTAAACAGTATGAACAGTGAAAAAGGAACAAAATGAACAAAGATGTGGTATGTAACAGGTTCAGATATTTACAGTATGTGACTCTGCACAGATTTTTCCCCCTTTCTGTTAAAGAAGCTCTTTGTGTTGTAAGGGTTGCTGCCCCCCCCCCCCATCCCAACAGGAACAGTACTAAAAAAATTAAAAATCCAGAAAATAAACAAGACAAATAAATAATAGAATAAAATAAGACTTTCAAAACACAATTATAAAATGATCCACAAAATTTACAGAAATGAACAAAATCCCAACAAAATAATCAAGAAAATGAACAGAATTGGACAAAGTAAGCAACAACATGAATAAAACTAAAATAAACTAAGCAGAAAAATGAACAAAAGAGGAACAAAATAATCCCAAGAATAAATAAACCAACAAAATGAAACATGAGTAAAATAAAGAAAAGAAAAAGATAAAAAAGAGAATGAACTGAAATGAACAAAACTGTTAAAGAATGAAGAAAAATTAAAATAATGAAGCAATAAAGAAAGAAATGACTAAAAGAAAGAACAAAATAATCTTTAAAATAAGAAAGTAGCTGCAAAATTAACAATAGTCCACAAAATTTTAAAACATGAACAAACTAAGCAACAAAATAATGCACAAAGTTTAAAAAGAGGAACATAACAAACAAAAATAGGAACAAAATAATCAAAAAATGAACAAAAATGAGCAGTAAACAAAAGTGAACAAAATATGCAGCAAAATGATTAATATTAAATTAAACACAAACCAAATAATAACAAAATAATCCACTAAATGAACAAAGAGAAAATAAAATGAACAAGGCAATTGACAGAATGAGCAAAATTGAATAAAATAATTCAATGAACAGCATCGAACTTAATAGATTAGGTTGTTGATTATATTGTTAAATTTTATGTATCTTATTGTTTGGTTTTCATCATTTTATTTCAGAATCAGTATCAGAATTCTTTGTCACTGCACAAGAAAAGCACAACGACATTTAAAAATGGCAACCCTTGTAAACAGTGCAAACAACCAATAGAAAAAAATACAATAGAAAATAAATTTAAAAAATAAATAGTTAATATATATAAATAGAAATAGCAGTATATAGCAGTATATACAGACAGACAGACAGACAAGTTTGTTCATTGATTTATTATCAAAAATGTGGAACAGCTCAAGTGACGTTAATGCATATTGATTTATTAATAGATGTCCATGTTATTTTACGTGCAACAGTCAGATGTCCCAGCACTGTTGTCCATATAGGGCACAATAACAGACCCCATTTATCATCTTTACTATATGATCCAGCACCTACTACCATCAGGGTTCCACCTTAACCAGCTCATCATTAGCCTCTTATTAAATCTGATTTATTATACATCACCAAACCCCCCTCGTCTCTTCACTTTCAGGATGTCAACGACCGGCACAGCCTCCGTTACCCGAATCTGTACAAACCCGGCCAACAAAACCTCCTCTTCAACAAGCGTCAGTTTTTCCTCTGCACACTGCAGGGGATGGGCACCGCCTTCATTCTCTTCTTCATTCCTTATGGAGTGTTTTCCGTCATGGTGAAAGAGGACGGCTCCCAGTTTTCCGATCAGCAAACATTCGCCGTCACCATAGCGACGTCCTTGGTCATTGTTGTAAGTGTTCAGGTAAGAATGTGAAGAGCACCGCGTGTCCTTAAATAGCAACTAGGGTCTTCAGTTATTCAGCTGCAGAAGGTAGCAGGCCTTATTGTCTCATCCAGGTTTAATTTTGCCACCACTTACACAGGTGTCTGACCATTTGATAGATAACTGTACAGGTCAATAAAGTTATCTTTTTGTTATAGTTTATTATAAAAGTGCTTGCCATAAAAGTGATGAAACTGGCTGAGGACTGTTCCAGGAAAAGAAGATTGAAAGCCACCTTTGCTACAGGGGATGTATTTATTAGAATGATCAGCCAGAGGCTGTCCTCATGTAGCACAAAGTGCAATAATGTCAGATCCTATCGATCTTCAAAAGTAAAGTCAAGGTCAAGGTCACTTGATGGGTAAGAGGTGTCCCAGAGTCTAATCTGGCACATATTCAAATTTGGTGCCTCCAGCTGTAGTCGTTTTGGTTTACAAACTAGGTTTTATGTAGTTAATAAAATTATCTAATTAACATGCAAATTAGGTGGCGGTTGCTGTAGTAAGTAGTAAGCGAAGTAAAAATGATGTGCTTAATTTATACTAGATCATATGACAAACACCAGGATTAGCCTGTATTTGTTTGTGTCGACTATTAGAGATCTGATTTTGAATTCACTTGGAATTGGCTTTTATATGAAATATGCTGCTTTTTTAAACTGTACACCAACCAGTGATATATTCATGAATTTCCTTTTCCAGATTGGACTCGACACTCACTACTGGACGGCTGTTAATCACCTCTTCATATGGGGGAGTGTGACGGTGTATTTTGCCATATTATTTGCCATGCAAAGTAATGGCATGTTTGGCCTGTTTCCAAGTAGTTTTCCATTTATAGGTGAGTTTGACTCAGCATATGATTAATCTGAGATCATAAAATTTTTATACAAATGCTGACACCACTTTACGCTAACAGTACTGTTGAAAAGGATTTATAGAAGTTCGTAAATATGTTATTAATTAGGTTCTCAACTCTTTGTTATAACACATTGGAAAAAGGAGCAATAATGACCCGCAAACACTGAATCCACATTTCACTATGTTGTTAGGTCTCAGATCTCAGTGGTTACACATCGGCAGCATTGATTCCACTTCAAATCACCTTTATCTGAAAGCTATTAACAAAATATCAAATTTTACCCCATCACCATTTTTCAGCATAGCTTTTTCACTTAAAAATATTAATACATATTAATATAAACATATACATATTTAATTATGGGATATCAAATTAAGATTCAGACACTAAACCTTACCAGTGACTACTGTTCACTTTAGTTTAATTAGTGTAAATGTCCAAATGGCTCCATCTGGTGTCTGTAAGTGCAACTTTGAAGATTTGCACTCAGATATTGAGCGCATTAATGGTTTATAAAGTGCATAATGAGTTAATTTTAAGTTTGTCTTAATGTTTAATAGCACTTAAAAGGTAGATGTAAATACCTTTTTATTTGTTAATGTTTGTACATTCATGTACAAAGACTGATTGTTCCTGTGTGTTGTATTGTCACATATTATCTTCTGCTTATGCAGTTCTGGTTAGATGGAAGCTGCATTTCATTGCCTTGTGCCTGTGACAAAATGCTGAATCGAATCTGATTTAATTTTTCTGTCTTAGGAACGGCTCGTAACTGTCTATCAGAGACGACTGTGTGGCTGGTGATTTTGCTCACCACAGTGGTTTGTGTGGTACCTGGTTTAACAGTCAGTTTCCTGAGAGTCGACCTCTTCCCGACTCTCACTGATAAGGTAAAGCATCATTTGATCGCATGCAGTGTTGGTGTGAAGTTGCTTCTGAAACATTCTTGACACAGCCGTTAATCAACAGGTCCGACATCTGCAACAGTCCAGGAAGAGACAAGGCCCTCAGGAGCAGAACCTGAGACGCGTCCGCCGGACCAGCTCCCGCCGCTCGGCCTACGCCTTCTCCCACCAGCAGGGCTATGGAGAACTGATCACCTCCGGCAAAAACATGAGGATGAGCACAGTCTCTGTTGCTCACTCTGCTGGAAGTTCACCACATAGCGCTAACTGGATAGAAAATATTTTGAAGAGAAAGAATGAAGTTTCTTGTGCCCCTGATGAAGCATCAGATAGAAACAAAGCAATACAAACTCCAGAGCAGGAGCACACAGACTGATTCTGAGCTCTGGTATGAACTACACAGAGTGCCGAAGTCCTGCCCCTTTCCAGCCACGCCACGCCCCATCAGACCTTATCACAGAGAAGGACCATAGCACAGTCAGTTGTGAGAGACATCAGTTCTTTATCATGATTCAATTATGAAAGCAGCAAAGTCCATCATGAGTGAACAGTGAGTCAAATGCTGAAGTGCCCCAAACTGCAGTACTGTCAGTGTCCACTGGGGGGCTGGCATCAAAAGTGAGTCAATCCCCCATGTTAAAGTGTCCAACTTTAGATCATAAATAAACAAATGTTTACAGTCTGTGGTCAATTTCCACTATTATTAACACCGTATGAAAATGTATGGACAGCAGGAGCTCATTAGTTTTTAAACCAACCCATACTGAAACAGCCTGTTTGACCCAAGGCTGAAAAACACCAGTCTATTGTTGAATGCAGCATCTTAAGATAAAATTTAACATACATATTCTAGAGACACGTAAGAAGAACTTGTTAAAAAGGAGTTTAATGTGTTTCCTTTAAATTGACAAATATAGTGTGTAAATGATAGCATAATTTTTTTTAAAAAGGGATTAAAAAAAAGATGTATCTCTCACTACTGGCTGTAGCATTTTTTAGGTTGGCTCTCACGACCCGGAAGGGAGAGGTGGGTGGGGGCACAAAGAGAACAATGTACAGGGATCCCAAACTCCAAGCACAACGTACGAGTGTCCTTCATTTGAGTTGATGCTCAAATTCAACAGCACAGACGTACCTCACTCTGTATGAATCATGTGACTCATGTCAATGCTGAATGTGTAACAGAAAACATGACTATGTCCAGCAGTGTTTTCCAAACTTAGGTTCAAGACCCAACATGGGACATGGGAAATTGGAGCCTTGTTCATTTCATCATCAGTTTCATCCATCCATGCACTTTCTACCCCTTCATCCTCGCAAGGGTCGGGTTGTCATCATCAGTTGTTTATCAATTTTTGTTGATTTTGTTTGTTATTTTGGTCATTTTCTTTATTATTTTGGGTTTATTTTTGTTTTTGTTCATCTAATGTTCATTTTGTGATTCATTTTTCTGTTTTATTCAGTATTTTTCTTGATTGTTTTTTTCATTTTCTGGACTACTTCCCAGTTTTGTTCTTGTTCTTGATTATTTTGTCCATTTTTGTTTATTTTGTTCATTTTTCTTTGATTTTCATTCATTTAGTTTTTATATAGTGCATTGTTGTTAGTCCTGGTTATGATTTTGTTTGTCTGTCTATAGATTTGTGTTCCTTTTCTTGATTATACTGTTCATTTTGTGAACTGTCAATTTTCCTTATTTTGAATTTTTTGATCATTTTGGTTCATTTTGCAGTTTTTTTTTGTTATCTCCTTCATTATGTTGTTCATTTTGTAGTTTGTTTTGTGGTGCATTTTCTTTGATTTTGTCTGTTTTTGTTTTGTTTATTATGAAGTCTCACTTTTGTTAGTTTTACTGGATTTCATTAGATTATCTTGTTCATCTTTTTGTTCCTATTCTTGATTATACTGTATATTTTAAGTCATTATGTTTGTTATTTTGTCTATTATATGATTATTTTGTTCATTTTTGTCCATTTTTAGGATATTTAATCATTTGCTAGCTTATTTTGTTCTGATTTTTTGATTTTGTTAATATTTTAACAAATTTGTTCATTTTGCTAAAACAAACAAATTCATTTCAAATTTGTGTGTTTTAGCAAATGTGTTCATTTGCTTTTTATTGTTTTGTTCATTTTGTTGAGTTTGTGTTTATTTCCTTCATTTAAATTAAAGTTTAGTAAATAAAAGCAATGCTCATTCTTATACAGCTCACTGTCTGTTGGGTTCCAAGCAGATGATAAATTTCTTTTTTGGGTCTTGATTTAAAGAAGTTTGGAAGATATTGCTGAGAACCATTTGTTAAAAAAAATCTATTTGAATGAGAGAGAAAAAAAACTGATAATTTTCAACATGCAAGAGATTTGTTTACATAGTGCAGACTGTAATCTTGCAGGCATATTTTAGAACATTATGCATGAGTTGCCAAAGTTAAAAAATGTATCGTCCTTCTTCAGTTTGACTTGAAGTGATTGGTTTATGTACTATATGTCCTTTGCAGACAAATAAAATTTCACTACCTTGAGAGAACTGAGCAGCTGTCATATACTATTCATCCATCCAATCATCATCTTCCGCTTATGCAGGTCTGGCATGCGCCTAAGCAGAGAAACCTAGTCTTCCTTCTCCCCAGCCACATCTTCCAGGTCCTCTGGGGGACCCTGAGGTGTTCCTAGGCCAGCCGAGAGATATAGTGCTGTCTTGGGTCTACCCCAGGACCTCCTCTCCGTTGGACATGCCTGAAACACCTCACCAGGTCTGCGTCCAGGCATCCAGATTAGATGCCTGAGTCACCGCAACTGGCTCCTCTGAATGAGAAGAAGCAGCCGTTCAAGTCTGAGCCCCTCCCAGGTAATCGAGCTTCACAGCCTATCTTTAAGGGAGAGACCGCCCACCCTGCAGAGAAAAATGTTTTTTGTTTTTAGGTTTTCTGCCTTTTTTGATAAAGACAGTGTAGAGACAGGAAAGATGGGAGGACAGCGTGGGGAAACTCATTTTAAACTTGCATCCAGGATCTTAATCTCTTTGTCCCAACCCAGAGCTCATGAGTCATATGTTCATGTGACAAACTGTGTCATAAACTACTGAGAAAAGATTTGACTTTGGGCCAGATTTACAAAAGCTGTGCAAATTAATGAGGGCAATTTAGAAAACGCGGCTGAGGAAGTGATCAATTTAGTAACAAGATACAAAATAATTAACATAGTCACAGTCTGTTCATCTCCATTATGACCCAGCCTCTACCAAGACTAGCACAAATTATGCTGAACCAGACTGCAGAGATGCTCCAGATGCGGATATGTATGTAATAACACAGCAACGGCTTTGGCAAATGGTGTACGTTTGTCTCAAAAAACAGCATCACAGACTAAAGAGATACAGTGGAAGAAGGAATCTTTTGTGCTGTAAATCTTGAGGTGTTAGTGGAGGAAAGTGACAGTGATCTAAAATACTATAAAATGCTCTGTCTAACTTGTCTGCAAAGGCGCATCTGGATCAATGTTGTGAGTGGGCTAAAAACACCATACAGAGAAAAATACTGATGGAGCCACAGATCCCTCTCAGCCTCCTTGCCAGTAATGACCTCATACACCTTTGTGTAGTGATCCTAGGCCTCTCCATTCAAGACTAATCCTTAGATAGAAGACATTAGATAGTTAGAGGTCTTGATGCACCTTTGGTGTAACTTTAGTGATCTTCCAGGGTCACCAAGGGTGGGAACAGAGTCAACAGGGTGATTTGTGCTATTACAACTACTGCACAAATCCATATTATGACAAGAAACACTCAGGTAAGTGAAAAGACAGTCCTTCATTACTTTATTTTATGATTTGGAATGTGTCCTCAAGTACAGTCGGCAAAACCATCAAACAGTATGTTGAAACTGGCTCTCCTGAGGACCATCTCAGAGGAAAGGTTTATTAAAATTACCAGCCTAAGAAACCAGGGACAGTCTTACAAAATAATCAACAATGGAATAACATCAAAAGAATGAACATAATGATCAAGAGAATGGACAAAAATAATGAATAATTATTGCTAAAAAGAAATGCTCCAAGACTCATCTTAGGTCGTGACAAAGCAGATTGATGGGATTATAAAAGTAATTTACAGACAAAAGCAGAAAAATGATGAGATGAATGAAGAATCAATGAGTTATAACCCAACATCCCCTTTTAACAAAAAAATCCCTTGGTCAGCAATAAGGCATCCTTCACAGAAAAGTGTCTTTAACCTCAGCTGAAGTTTGAAGAATGTTTCACTCCTCGATGAAAATCGCCGCCCCCCCACCTGGCTTTGAAACAAACAAACTTTGCTTTTCCAAGGCTGCTCTTCGGGGGTCCAGGAGGTAGTACGCCTCCCTCACTGCTTGTAAGAAAGACTCCGCCTTCTCCCTGGCAACCATGGACACTGCACAGCCACCCCACCCTGCTCCTGTCAGCCGAGAGCCCACGGCGCCCATCTTCCTGTGACCAACACAAATCACAGCAGTGTCGGTTCAGACCACTTTTACCCCCAAAGAGACCACCCCTCCATGCACAGAATTAACACCATTTACCCGTGAGACTACAGAGAGCTTAAGGCCTGCCCACTTCCTCCCCCCCATCAGGTTATGGGATCATACTTAAAAGGAAAACTCCAGTCAATGGCATGAGACCCAAATTTTTTTTTTATATTATATGAATTTCACCATTAATTACACATGATTTTTGTCAATTTAAAATCCAATTTACAAGCTGAAGAAGTTGCGGTTTGTTGCAAAAAGTAAAACACCCTTTAGTTTTGTGTCACTATGTTTAGTACGGTAGACTTTATTTCCTTCCTACCCTTCATGCAGGCCTCTCTGGCTCTGGAGTTGAGATGTTCCTGACGTGCGGTTGCTGGTTGTGAACCGGTCCTGTGTTGTTTGTTGCTCTGCCTCTCTCCTCTTCTTTATTGTCTCTCCTCTGTCCACTAACCCCAACCGGTTGAGGCAGATGGCCACCTACACACAGCCCTGGTCCCTGTTTTTTTGTCTTCCATTAAAGAAAGTTTTTCCTCACTCCTAGGGTGTCTGTCAGACGTTCTGTCAGGTTTGCTCTCCATGTAGTCTTTTGAAACATTGGCCTTGAATTGTGAAGCGCTGAGAGATAATCTTGGGTTATAATTGGCTACATGTTGTATTTTTTTGACATGTACTGTACAGTATGTCAACAAATTGGTCACTGCCTCGACACATTTAACCTCATTCTTCAAGATTAAATTAATGAAAGAGGTGAAAAATATTATGAGTTTGTTCATTTTGAGCTGCAGAGACTTGTATGTGGATTGCTATTTGTAGTATTTAGCATTACATAATCATGTGTGTAGCATCACATTGTATCTCAACAGTTTTACCACAAAGTGCTACTTTTTTCTGTTCTATCTGTTATGTGTAATTCAGCCAAAACCCCAAAAAGTTAGGTCCCATGAGCCAAAACTGAAGGGGGCAGGACTTTGACTGTTAAGAAACTTGGACTTGGAAATGGTAAACCTACCAAAAAAATATTAATGTAATATAAAAACAGAATTAAGCAGCACATAGCAGGAACGATGAGGTTACAGGGAGCAGAGAGGAACGGTGAGGTTACAGGGAGCAGAGATAAAGAAGGTGGAGGATTTTAAGTACTTAGGCTCAACAGTCCAGAG
>JAQQAE010016627.1:0-11703 GCA_029823295.1 Pseudamia nigra
CATAATCCGGTGCGGCTTATGTATGGAAAAAATTTAAAAATGTGACATTTTTGGACAGTGAGGCTTATAATCAGGTGTGGTTTATAGTGCGGAAATTACGGTATTTTGGGTCTGTACTCTTAGAGGAATTGCATCGTCCAGAATCCTTTGAGATACAGAAGTTTTAATGGGGAAAAAAAAACCCAAATCTGCAAAATGATTTCTTCCTATTTTACTGTCACCGTATTATTTTCAGCAACAGAACTCTGAAAGTGTGAAGTACATTTGGTGAGATGAAAAGTGTGTCTGGGCTGTGGACCAAACAAGACATTTGAGAATATTATCTTTTTGTAATTTTTCATCATTTTCTGACATTTTACAGAATAAAACACTGGTAAATGAAAAACAAACCAATATAGTTGTGCATCGTGGATGTAATCGTTGCAGCCCTAGTTCTAAGTGCCAGATTAATGGTTGCAGCTTTACTTCGTCAGCTACTTGCTATGATTAAGAGAAATGCATTAGCATGAAGGAAATGAGGGGGAGATGTGAATGCTGAGTCGCAGTCGGACCCTTTTTTGTGGCTTTTGTACAAATTTGTCTCTATCAAAGGAAGTTTGCCTCCAGGCATTAAGATCCTGAATCTTCAGTGAACAGCTGTTCCACATTATAGACCTAAAGTTTGGAGCGTGCATAAAGGTTTTTATTTTACCCTGGTTTGAATTCAGCTCTGCTGTGTACAGAGACAGAGATTTGGTTTGTTTCAATGCCAAGACAAAATATTGTTACCTGCAGGGTAGAAATGATATTGCAGACGGAGTGTGTCTTCTCTCTGCTTGTGTTATACGTGTCTGCATTTGTTTTCCATCCAAAGGAGTACCTTTAGGGAAAGACGCAAAAGCAGGTCCTTTTTCTTCTTTAACCTTAATAGTTGGTATTGGATTCATTCCTTTTACTTTTTAAAAAATGTTTACATTGAATCAGAATTGAATTTCCTGCTCTACAGGAATTCCCTCCTAAAGTAAAAACAAAACTATAGGAAACATATTTTTCTAAGGCCTGCATTGTGTCCAGATTGTTATGAGTTATGATGAGGTGGTCCATATTTAAAAACTAGCAGAAGGCTTCTCTGAGAGAATATCCTGAACATTTTTGTCTGATAGTCATATTACCCATAAGCAGCTACATTCTTAAGAAGGCAATGAACCACTTTACCACCACCGTAGATGAGATTTCAGCCATATCTTACTGCAGGGTTCCTGTTTTTAAAATTCATTACAGTGTTGTTCAGTACCATTAAAAGTGATCACATCAGGCAGACACAATGTCGTGGGTTGAAATGTCCTGTTTAGATTAGCAGTATGTGAGTATTTACAGCACTGTGTATCCCTGTAATCTCTTCCCGACATGCTGATTCATGCATTGACGTTGTATAAACATGCAGACTCACTGTGATGATGAATTTACTATAAGCCCTGGTGGCTTAGGAGACAATTGCTGCTGCCTCGACTGCTGCAAAAGGGGTTACAGTTTATTTTTAACCCGCTGGTGATTTATTTAGGAGTCTGCATGCGTGGTGCTGGGAGCAGTCTGCTCAGCTGAAACCCTCCCGTGTGCTCCCCCAGTCCCATTCCCAAGTGGGTTCGGATGAGAGGAGGAGGTGTGCCCCGTGTTCACAAAGTACACAAAGCCGTGCCTCAAATATTTTATTAAAGTGGCTGCACGTCACATCTGACTGTGGCTTAGTTAGTTTGCAAGCACAGGAAGTACCAGTTTGTGTTCTCGGTCACATTTTCAAAATAAGGTCGAACTGTGCGTCATCCATCATGTGAAGCAGATTTGATTGGTTTAATTTGTGGTAAAAGCTTGAAATGGTTTAAAGGTTCAAGGTTCACATATAATTTGCCTGTGTGAGTACTGCATTGGTCTGGGAGAGGGTTTGTTGATAGTAGTGGACTCTATTCTAAGCATTTCTAATAGTAGTGCAGTACATTGTCATGGTAGAAAAGCAGAAGAGCGGTATTAATGAGCTAATGAAGGATCCTAAGAAAGAGTCCTCTATTACAAAAATGGGGCAGCATATCTTTCAAAACAGTTCACCTCCAGCAAATGCTGTATGGGTGAATAAAAGTACCTGAAGGTCGAAATAAAATAATACCTCATTGTACGAAATTAATCTGTTCCGGTGTGATGCTCGTACAGCGAAAATTACTTGTGGCCGGATGGGTTTTCCCCATGGGAATACATGTAAATTCAAATTAATCCATCTGGGACCCACGAAAACTCCCATATAAAGTATATATTACACACCCATATGTGCACATTCATTCATTATTATTCTTTGAAAAGGAAGTTGCGTATTTTAATTATATGAAAAGGAATGCACGAAATTGGTTATAAAAATGATTTGCAATGTCTTAATAATGTCATAATGACTTATGACTCTGCTGATGTCCTCCGTGCAGCGTGTGTCAGCTGACTGGGTGCCGGGCCCAGCCTAGGTGTCCGCGATGGAATCATAGCATTCCTAAGCTAACCAAGAGGGTAAACTCGTAATCATTGTGTAAAAAGATTGTGTGGAAATTAGTTTTGGACCGTTCGAGCTGATTTGGTGTCAGTTAGCTCCGTGTGGACGAAGCAAAGCAGTGTAGGTGGCTCAGTGGCTAAGCTAAATCAGTCGGTGGCTGACTGTGGTTGCTGTTTCGGCTTCGTGTGGCTGTGCATGTTGGTGTGTCAGTAGATTGGGTCTCAATCTGCTGTGTGTGTTTTCGGTCTGAGGTCCCGGTAGGCTGTGTTTACCGATGTCGACTGAGGCTATTGTTGTTAGCATATTGCTACCTTAGTAGCTTCTGGTATTAGCATGTGCTGTGGACTGTAGTTTGGGTACATGTGCCTGTAATTGAGCTGATTTTGTGTTATTGCTGCTGGAGTTAGCGTTGTATGATGCAGGCATGTCATGGGCTGCACATTTTGTAGCCGTCTGTTTACCAATGTTGTCTGGGACTATTGTTGTTAGCATGTTGCTAGCTTGGTAGCTGCTGGTATTAGCTAGCCAGCTACTAGTTTGGGTATCACTTCCGGGTCCATCTCTTTCATAACGTGATGTTTTTGCGGTTGCAGGATGCATTTTTGGCCAAAATTTTTTTCGTACCGCGAATATTTTGTAGGTGGAAGTGTTCGTACAGTGAGGTACCACCGTAATACAATAATATATCATTTTGATGGTTACCAAAATTATTTTCTTATCAATTAATAATAAGAATAATAACTGCATTTATAGAGGTGTGACAAGTAGTTTACAAAGTGCTTTTCCAAACAAAGCAAAACACAAGGCTTTTAGAGAAATTGAGGCTCAAAAGCACCAACATTTCCCCAAATGATAACATTTGAGCAAAATGGTAACATAATGTAACAGGTGCAAAGACAATAATAAGAGAGTAGCCACGGAATTAAAAAAACGCCTACAAAATTATCAATTTTTTTTCCTGCTTGTGTTTAACTGCTGCCAGATATCACAAGAGCGTGCTGCTGAGACAGAAACGGCTCTGGGTGTTCAGAAGTTACCGTATGTGGCTTGTGAAAAGAAATGGGTTCCATACTTATTTGGGTGACAAAGGAATGGGTCAAAATCTGTAGCTTATGTTCAGCTCTTCCATTGAAACAAAGGGGACTGGATGAGCTGCTGGTTTCCTGAAAGGGGCGGGACTGTGGAGAAACCGTGTGATGTTCAAACAACAAATCAGTGAACAGTTTGTTCTGAAATATGTTTGAGTAAGGATTTACACTGACACTAGTCCTCTGTATAGATCAGTCTGTAATGAACTGCATTACATGTTCTTTTGTTAATTCATTTCATAGATCTGCAAGCTGTTGTAGTAGCCATAAGGAAGCAGAAGCTTAGAAAAAGTCAGCATTGTCAATTAATGCTTCACATAAACACAAGTGCATTTTTGAACCTCTGTATACTGAACATTTGAAGTTCTCAGGTATTCTCTTTAGCATATAGAGTATGCTTTTTTATGTTTTAAGTACTTTAGAAGACTTTTGACATCATCTTTGCTGTGTCATGATGATACATTTGAGACATTAATCCTTAAACAATACTTGATAACTATAACATTTCATATCTAATATGATGACATATTTACTAACTGCATCTCCATCTTCTTTTCACTCCTAATGTGTTGACGTTCCGTCTCAACATGACCCATACATAGCAGATTAGCAGACATATCTATATATTCTACCATGGTACCCATTCTGTCCATGCTAAACCTCTAGGAAGTCATTTCTGAGCTAATTTCCATTTCATTATCTCGCCCCGTTTGTTGCTTTCTAAAACATTATTAGTAAGACAATTAATTTGAAAAAGGGAAAGGCCAGAGACACCCAAGCATGCCTACTGAGTTTGAACCAGTCGTGAAGCTGATGGCTATAAGTGTGAGTTATAATGACAGAAACAGCAAGGAGCCTATGCCTTTTCAGTCACCTGCTGAGGCCTTTTCTGCCCAGCAAAATGGTTGCATAAATCTTACTGAATAGTAATCAGAACCTCAAGGGCTATGTTGTTTTTAGGGTTGGGCACTTGAGAACAAAGATCATCAAGGACAACCTTTTGACCCCAGAGGACAATTAAATCTTTTGGTGTCTCCTTTTACAGCTACTGGATTTTTCTGATGCAGACTTAAAATGTTAGATCTGGCAACAGCAGGTTCAAGTTTAAATCTGATTACAGTGGCACAATTAAATGCAAATGCTTTTATAGGTTGCTTTCACTTTTGACTTAGATGCACTCATGATACTGTTAATGGATTGGACGGCAGCCTAATCTAGCTTCATGCCGAGCTCTGTGATCACGGTCTCATCACAGGGTCCTGCCCGGCAGCTGATTATCTCCATAAGTGCCTTAGTCCATGCCAAAGTCTAAATGAGAAACAAGTCACTTTGCAGGGATGAGTTATTGGCAACCGGGTGCCAAACACAATGCCTCACAAAGTCATTTGCACAAAAGCTAGCTAAATAGTTATCTTCCTACTGCTCTCTATCTGTGAACTGGCTGTGACCTGGCCCAGTGTATTGCCGAGTGTGTCTGTCACATACGTTCTCTCAACAGATGCAGGTATTAATAGGAAACCTCAAGGGAGGTTTAGGAGGTTAATGAATCTGTAGCCTTAAGCAATATGGCAGCAGATTCACCCTTCATAGATACAAGTAGCAGCACAGCCTCTCCTAGATGAGCAGATGGGTCCTGTGGCACCGAGCATCATGGGTCACCTGTAATGTAACAGCTTCAGTAGAGGAAAGCTCTGATCCTATAAGCCCTACAGCTGATTACTCCAATCAGATCACTTAGTCTAATCCGCCGATGCTCAAATTAATTGTAATTTAACTATTTCGCTACAGTGATGCTTATACCTGGATTGGGGGTTATCCGAATGTAATAAATAAGGTGTGTGGTTGTTCCTCTTTCCCTCGCTCAAGTCCAGATTTAGCATTATTAGCAAAAATGGTAGTGGAAGTTGTCAGCGTGACCACAACCAAATCAACAAACTAAACAACTTTTGTTTTAAACAACTAAATGGCCTAATAAAGAGAATGCAAAATAAAATACAGGGTTTTTACCTGATCTCCCTCACCATAAACAGGAGGAAACACTGCACAACAAAATAGATTCTACACCCCTACCACTATCAGGACTGCTAAATTTAGAGAAGTGAAAGATGAAGTAGTTACAAAGATATTTATTTGCACGGGTCCAGCTATACAAAGTCCAAATCACTAGGTCAAAGTCAGATCAGAAATTCAAAAGTCAAAAATCACAAGATCGATTCAATTTAGTCACACTAATCACAAGCATAGTCGAGTTGAAAGGGAGGAGAGGCAAGTCTGTAGTGTTCATCTGTACTTGTTGTGGTCCTTTTAAACCTGACACCATCAGCCTGGATCAATCTGCTCCCACTTCCTGGATTTATGACTTACTTTTTATAATTGACTTTCTCAACAGGCAGAAAAATATGCTTAAATGTAGCAAACGCTGTGTTGGCTACATGTTCCTTTTTAAACCAGCACACAGCGTGCAAATTGTTGTATAAAAGCAATTTGTCCAGATCCTTAGAAATGATAAAGATCTAACTGAGAAACATGGAACTTAACACAATTCAAGTCAATCACCATTTAGAAGCAGAAAGTTTCCTAAATGTTCACCGAGCCAGGAAGCCTTCCTAATGACAGCCCTTCTCTCTTTTCATTAAAATTTAAAAGAACTCTGGAGTTACGTAAGGATGTGCCCTGGGAACATGGAGACCTGGGGTGTGCGACACACAGGGAAGTCATGCTCGTTGTCTCGGTCTCAGCAGGCGTAAGGGGGACTCGTGGAGGAGGAGGAGCAGGAGGAGGGAGATGCTGCAGGATCCTGGCGAATGTTTGAGCCTCCTCTCACTCAGTGGGGCAATTTAGGAATCAAAGGGACTCCGCTAGTGAAGTGAAGAGAGATACAGATTTGTGGGTTTGCTGATTGAGATCTAGACGATGAAATCGAATACCTGGACACAGAGGCTGAGATGAAGGAATGATAAGATGGTCACTGGTTTTGTTCAGTAAATCTAGTGGCATCTATGACATTAATGCAATATAATGTGCTTAAAATAATCTATTTGGCCCATGACTCCCAATAAAATTTACCCTTCATCTTTTGGTTTTTCATGAAGTAAATGTTGAGGATCACACCTGGTACTTTATTTTTAGACTATTATACTTTATTATTGCAATAACAATGATTTTTTTTTTTGGCAAATGGCACAACTTATGTTGATCAAAACTGTTTATGATGATGCAAGATTTCTTAGTAAGATGTTGTAATATTGCAATAGTATGCTGATGAAAAAGGTTCATTGAGCATATCAATGTGGAAATGGGGAATAGATGTGGTTAAAATGCTTTTTGTGGCCATATTCCTGAATGAGATGAATGAATGTGATATTACATTTGTCTAACTTTCACCCTATTTTTTTTTCTATTCACAAGACTCTCGCTTTGTGGGTGTTTTATTTATTACTAGTGTAGGCTGTTAGATCTATTTGTATCAAGTCAAAATGTTCAAATATTATCAGTGACATAAATTTTAAGACCAGCTCGTTTTGAGACCCTATCATTGCCCAGCCTTGGTACCAAACTCCAGGTTTTAGACAGTGTCATGCAGTAGAAAAGTGTCATCAAAGGTCCCACACTGTGAAAACCCATTTTTATTGTATTTTGAGTAGGGCTGTCAAAATTAACGTGTTAATCAAGTTGCATGATTAATTAGATTACATTTTGTAAACACAATTAACACTATTAATGCACAATAACTCGTATCAAGGAAAAAGTGATAAAATCTTATGTTACATTTGACCCACCTCACTGCCAACTTCTTTAGTATTTGCTGCTTCAGAGTCAATTTAAATGTAAATGTAAAAGTATAAGTTTACCCATTTTGAAACAAATTACATTAGTTACTGATTAAAACAATGAACCAAGTATAAAAAAGCAAAAACATCTCAGCAGAACATTAGAGGTTCTATTAAGTTGTACAAAGGTGTAATTTCCTTTAGTTACACAAGTTTAAATTAGGAAAAAATATACATTTTAATGTAAAATAAGTAATTGTAGTTGAGTGTCTGTATCACCTATCATGAGTGTTTTTGCTCCCACAAAATGAAAAACAACAAATGGGTATTAATTGTGATTAATCGAATTTAAACCACAGTGACCCTGTGATTAATCAGATTAAAAATTTTAATCGTTTGGCAGCCCTAATTTTGAGGTTTATATAGATTTTGAAAAATTGTGAAAATATAATTGGTCAGTGCTGCCAGTCCCGATAAATGGGAAACAGGAAAAACGAGCTGTTTTGAATTTTTAAAACCACAAGCAATATCCAATTATAGTCCTGCTAAAATGCATTAGTCCCAGCCCCCTCTGTCACACTCAGTTACAATCAGTTATTCTTAAAGTGAAATTAGCACCACCACCTTAAGAAACTGACAATATTATTGACTCTTTTTTTTCATAAACTTGAACATAAACTTCTGTCATCTCAGAAATGAGCTGTGGTTCAGCCAATCGGAGCATGTTTTGATTGAAAAATGCGTTGGCACGTCTCCTCACAGTAAAGTCGTAGCATTCGTGACAGAGTTGAGGTGTTTACGCACCGGGCACGTCACAAAACAACATGAAAAGGTGAAAAACATTCACACCGGCAGCGATGTGAGTTTACGAAAGCAGCAACACTTTTTCAGTTAAAGATTCCAATATATTCACATGAGCTTGTTAAACAGATGTTTTACCGGCACTGGGAGCAGAATGTGTACCTGTGTCTTCTGTTCGGCTGGTCTGTGTCCAGGTAAAACACCTACCTGGTACAAAGTGATATGATTCATCTGATGTTCACACTGCAAAAACTCTTCACTCCTAAGTTCAGTGTCTTTATCCGTTTTACCTTTTTTCATACAAAACAGTGGCTCCGTGTCGTCAGGTTGACTATGTCCTTGTTTTGACCTTGATGCGCAAAAATTAAATGTCCTTTTCTGTGGCATTATTTTCCCATTCTGTGTGAAAGTACAGTTCTAGAAAAATTAAGAGACCGCTACACATTTTTCTAAAATCAGCATCTCTACATGTACAACAGCCGTTCCACGCCAGTGTCTGTTGAATTCCAACACAATCACCTCATTCTACTTTATGAGGTACTGATTAGGTTATCACCTGAAACAAATCTTATTTAGCAAGGAAAATAAGCAAATTAAGGGTTATTCTGCCAAATATTGATTTCTGAACTCTTCCTAAGTGAAAGCACTAGTATTGTGTTGTTTTAAAATGGAAAATGAACTCGTTTTCTTTGCATTATTCACGTCTGAGAACACTGCACCTTTTTTACATTTGTCATGTTCTATAAATAAATGAACTAAATGACAACATTTTGAATTTGGGAGGAGTGTTGTCAGCAGTTTATAGAATAAAACAAAAAAGTTAATGTCCTCACACACATGCCTACAAATGATTAAAACAGGGAGACTGATCATTTTGCAGTGGCTTCTTTACTTTTTCCAGAACTGTACTTATGAAATGAACAGCGGTTTGGAAAAAAGAAAAGGGCATTTGAATTAATTGCACAAAAAGACCTTCACAAAGAGGACCTTAAATCCAAGGATCACATAGATTTAAAGTGTGAAGACATAAGACCTTTTATTAATCACATTCTTTATTCATGTAAGAACAAGATGATTAGATTAGAGATTGCAGGTCTTGGTTGCCTTTTGCTGTGATTTCTGCTGTCAAACAAACATCCTCCTCTCTAGAGCCATGTCTGTATTTTTTGTTTTGCAGAGTACGTAGCTTGTAATTCAGTTTGCAGGTTTCTTATCAAACTGTACTGCTTCCGTGGCCTTCGGACTGTTCAGAACTCACGTAGCAGCGTCTAGTTTGGTAAAGTGTCCACTCCTGTTGCAACATTTCCAGCTTTTTGCAGCAGGACTCTGACTCACCAGATGTCCAGGGACCGCTGACCCTCACCTCATAGCTTTGATTTTATTAGCTACCATAAATATTTGAACGAGCCCTGAAGGGAATTGCTGCAGTAATGCAAGCTACTCGAGCAGAGATGCCATGTGCTCTGCAGTGTTTACTTTCCAAACGTCACCACCTATGTGGGAGATGAAGGCAGAATAACAGCACCGTCAGAATAGAAGGCCTTGTTGAGTTCCCTGAACTTGATGAAAGCCCGGGAATCAAGTAACTGATTATGCCATTTAGATTTGGTTAATTATGATGTTTCTGGGGAAGACACTTTTTTTTAGTAAAGATAAATGAAACAGATGTACAAAGTATACATATTAAGTATTTCCCTAGATACCTGACACTACTAAATAAAACAACCTCTTGTCTGCATTTATCACCACACTCGCACTGAGGCCAGTAAAAGTCAAAGAGCAGATGTGTTCATTGCCCTCTTCGAGACAAATTACAGAGCTGTCTTGGGAGTTGCTCTTCTATCATTTATAGCCAGAAAATTACAGTCAGCCTCTGATATTATCCTCTTGGGGATCTCTCAGATGGCACAGTAATTAAAAACAGGGGTTTAAAGAAATCCAACTGGTATTTTGTCTTGCAGAGAAACTTTGCGGGCAGTAGTGCAGGCAGCTAATTGGACTTCCACTCGAACTTAAACGTTTGTAAAATGCCTCACACTGCCACATGATGCGTATGTGCTGGTTGGTGGTCTGAATGATTTGTTTTCCTTCAGCAGTGCGGTGAAAGAGTAACAGTAGAGGCATAAATATTTGTTTTGCAGCTGAAGCCATCCATGTGACAGTTTATTATTAAAGTCTTATGGAAGACAAATGACATGGATCATTTTGGGTGGTACTGCTCAAACCTGAACTCTTGAAAATGTGTCTAATTGTTTGCACATTGCTCCGCAGAATGAAACCTTGTCCAATGTATCAGTCCTCTGCTTTTATATTTGTTTGCTAGTGTCAGGAGGTTGGATGTGGATCTGTTGTTCTGCTTTGTGTTTAATCTGTCTTTAAACACATCATTGGATCAGAAATCAAAGACACAATATTTTTCTCTTCTCTTTACAGACCCAGTATCACTTCTACCAAATGGCCACTGGTCAGAATTTGATGTTGATGCATCGATGAGCAGGCTGAGTAGATGGAAAAAAAGCAACCTTTAATCCAGAAAGGATTCCTCTTCGTGTTAAGAGAGTACT
Organism: Pseudamia nigra; assembly: GCA_029823295.1. Classification (NCBI taxonomy): domain Eukaryota; kingdom Metazoa; phylum Chordata; class Actinopteri; order Kurtiformes; family Apogonidae; genus Pseudamia; species Pseudamia nigra. Next base: position 10,730 of record JAQQAE010016627.1, read on the forward strand.
AACTGTGTGTAAGGACCACTGGGAGTACAAGCATCAAGTCAAGGACACGTTCACTCCCCTCCAGCCTGCAGGAAAATGGGAGTGAGAAAATAAAGCTCTGCGGAGTCTAGAGGAGCTTAATGAATTCCGAGGAATCTTAAACTGTACATCTGTGTATATTTGTGTGAGTGGATCAGGCAACATGTGGACACTACCTGCAGCTGTCCACTGCCTCCTGGCTGCTACGCTGCTATTGGCCGGCTGCTGCCTCCACTCTGTGAAGGCCACTGAAGACGATGTTACACCACGCATCAGTTTCCCATACAGTAAGTCAAACATTTACCTGATACTTTTTCAAAGTTATGATGAACACAAGTGTTGTTAGAAATGCACATAATTCGAATGTGGCATTTTGCAGTTGCTTTCACTGCACGTCTTCGTTCTTGAGATCAGGTTTTATTCTGTGTGTAGTTGTTTCTTGTGTGTATACAGAGTGACAGTGACACCAAAACTACATTCTCTTAACATTGTCTAATTTTATTCTTCAATTTATTGTACTGTTCAGTGTTTAGTTATAGCTTGGTACTTTTGTAGATATTATCACTCAACTTTAATAACAGTTGAGCCTTTTGCACAAACATATTATGAAAATCAGGTTTTTGTTCATCAATGGGTCTGGGTCCCCCAAGATGGTGTTAAATTCTTTTAAACTCTCACTCTATGGAAAAACTCAGCAGCTTTTCATTTAATTTACTCTTAATAAGAGTTTTGATTCCTGTGTTTTTGTGAAGTCATAGCCTTCAGTCAGTCCTCCAGAACCACTAGAACAATCAGAGCAACCAGGATCATCCTGGACCCTAGGGTGTCTACATGATAGTATCCATGACATCAAAGAAAATGAGTGTGGTCAGCACTCATTTACCGTAATTTCCGCACTATAAGGCGCATCTAAACGCCGTCAATTTTGTCCAAATATGACACTGCGCCTTATAATC
>JAQQAE010016628.1:0-11703 GCA_029823295.1 Pseudamia nigra
CAAACCTCTCTTATCTTTTTAAATGGGTGAACTTGCACATTTTTACATTTCCCAATACTTATTGTCCCCACTGTACCATGTAAAAGTGATTACCTGTGAAAACTGGGCAAAACCAGGGTCAGCAAACAGAGGCACGTGACCCAGGAGCTCATGGCAAATATCTCTACAATATAAACCGAAATTAACAGATTAATTTCAGGTTTTTTTAACTTCCTTTATTTTATGACGTGGTGAGACACTCCACACTCACGGTTCAGGGGTGTATCTGGGCTTTGAACCATGACGAATGTACTGTGTGCTATGGAAGACGCGGAAGGCAAGCCCAGCCAGGAAGTCCCTGGAGGAGAGGAGGCCGGCCACCGGGCGAAGCCGGAAACCTGTGCACGCTGCAGAGGAGGGGCCGAAAGATGAAAGACGGTGCGTGTTTGGTTGTGTTGAATAAGATCAATTACAGACAGGACAGAGGGAGAGGCAACAAGGGGCATTTGAACATGCACCACTTCACACATTCAGCCAATCATCTGTTTCTAATAGGAAATGAAGATTTGCATGTTTATTTTGGCCAAGTTTTATGTTGGATGCTCTTCCTGACACAACCCACTTCATTTTTCTGAGCTTGGGACTAGCACTAGAAGTACAGTTGTGTTCAACAAAGGGAAATAACAATCCATCTTAAAGTATAGTGATGTTACACAGAACAAAAAAACATAAAGGTTTAACAAGGCAAGAAATATTCATCATTTACACTCAAAGACACAGGCCTTACACTGCAGGAAGCGGCAGACGTCTTCGAGCTGCGGGATGTTGTCAGCCCTGTATCCACAGTATTTCTCCAGAAGTGGGAAGACTCGGTTATGCTCACGGCAGGCATGAGTCGGGTACAGAGTCTTCAGCTCCCTAAACACTGTGCCCCATGTGGCCCTTTCCTCTTCTGTGTACTCCACTCGGGGGATGATTTGGCCACTAGGTCCAAAGAAAAGGAGTACAACATAAACACATGACCATGAAAATATTTTTTTACTTTACAGTATAGGCATGTTGTCATTGTCTTTGGCATGCAATGGTGAAATGATGTTATACAGTCTAATTATAGTAGGTCCTAGTTGGAGTGTAAGAAAAGACTGCATCAGCGTTCAATAGGACACATTTTGTAGGATGCTGGCACACAAAATGTCATTCTCATGTCGTCTACATCTGTCTATCTGGTATATACTATTTGCCAGCTGAAAAATGTCTTTGTTTTGATATAAAACTACACTTAAAAAAAATTCAGCTTGTTCAGCAGTTGTATTTCAGATTTCAGTCATTTCATAATTACAACATGACAGATTCAACCAAAAGCCTCGGAAAGAAAGAAGAAATACTGTATAGCTAAACACAAGGAAAGGTTAATTTGTCAATTAATATTGTGAACATGTTAATATTACCAGGTTTGTATTAAATATTAATATTAATTAGTGTTACATTAGTGTTCATTTTATGTTTGACTGTGAGTTATGTTGTGCTTGTAAATGGAACAGGTTAAATGGAAGTGTACTAGTTGGCGCTCTCCTTTTCTCCATCCCCCCATGATTTGTTATCATGCAGCCTTTTCCGAGAAGTTACTTCACTTTTTTGGGGAAATTACTGAAGATGTCAATAAAGGGACCAGAGATCTGATATCTTCTCATAAACAAATGGTTAGGGGTCTGTCTCGTGATACATTTTTAGTCTTCAAATGGGAAAATGCAGTATTTCCAAGCTATGCACATTAAATCTGAACCAACTGACTAGACATTTCATTGGGCTACAGTGGAATAATATATCCTGTATAACATTACTCCAGATTTGAATAAAGAGTGTAAGAGTAGTTACTGTCGGTAGTTGTAGGCAATGTCCGCAAACTCCTTCCTGCGGACTCTGTACACTGAATCTGTGAAGCCCTGAACACACACAAACACACACAGCACAAAGGAAAGCACGTTATATGTCATGATCGGAGCCGGGCCACACACTGCTAAATCAAAGACTGGAAATCCTCTGCTAAGGCGAAACCCTGTGGCCTTTGACAGCATTATGCACTCCCTGTCTAATAAGAGCTAGCAAATACAAATTCAAATGAAGCCTTTGTAGAGTGTTTTTCAGCTTATGATGAATACATTTTGCTTTAATGGCGGTGGCAAAAGAGAGCAATTATCTATAATTATAGGAGCTCAATTAAAGCAATGACATCAATTTGTGTGTCTAGGTAGTTTCCATTAGAATAGATGGCAGAGTGCGTCCTGTCATCTCTGTAGCCCTGTCTTTCATAACACGTGTGGGTGTGATTGGGCATATATTTGCACACATATGCAGAGGCAGGATGTGGCAAACAGACACTGATGGATGAGTCAGTCCTTACCGGGTGATCAGCATCCAGCTCAGAGCCATAACTGAGGATCTGGTTGGCAAAGCGGTCCAAGTCCTGGATGTCATTAGGGAACCATGGCACTAGAAATTAATAACAGTTGTTACACATTTTTTAATAATTCAATGGAGATTGTAAATATATGTACTATCTATCTTAAAACTATAAAAATCCTAACCATTCATCATCCAGATAACAGAACAGGTGACAACAAATAACAGGAAACAAACAAACAATGCAATGTTTGTTTTTCATTTTTATTTATTTTTAAGGGGCCATGTACAATGTCAAACGTACATGCAAGAATAAGTATCATTAGAAATATTATAAGTCTGTGTTATCTGCATTTAGATTTTCAAAATTAGCCTACAATACAGTAGCTGGGTATATTTTTTGTGGACTGACCTCTGAATAGTTGCAAAATTTTTAATCTAGTGGGATGTAGTGCACATCCAAATATGGGCATCAGTGCTTCCTGCAAGAGTTGGGAGTGAATGACATTTTTACAAGGCCAAACGATGAAATGAGAATATAATAAAATAAGTTTTATAGTGAAATACTAGGAGAACATGATATTGATCATAATGATGCCTATGGTCTTTCACAGCATTGTGGCATTTTGACATGGAACAGAACAGTAATCGAGAGTCATCTGCTTCTTCATATGGATTTATGATGCTGAAAAACACTCATTAATCTACATTTGTGCAGTGTGGTCCAGCCTGAGGCCCAAACAAGACAAGAGGTCTCTGCCAGGCTCCTCTATCAACAGGCTGTCTCCGAAAACGGGCCATAAATATCACTTCGTCCACTTGACCCTGACCAGTGGATCACAGTGAGGTCAAAGCAGGATCCGTGGTGGCCCTGTCCGTCTCAGCCTGCCGTGACCTTGGCATGCTCTCCTGGCCTGTCTTAGTCTGCAGCTGAAACACAGGGCTTCTCTGTTCCTGCCGGGCCTGTTGGTCCTCAGTAGCTAAACTAATGTCATTCTGGAAACAACTAATAGAGCGCCTAGATGTGGGCAACAAGCCATCAGTCTTATTGGCGACGCTGCTTGTCCATTCCACAGTCTGACTGGGAGTTCATAAAGCACCACCAGCACTGTGTTCAGTAGCTCCATTCTTTTCTATTGTACAGTATATGACATGTTTTGTACACATCCATAAATCACTGAGTTGAAAGCTAGAAACGTCCACTGATCTGCTATAATTTAGACACTTTTTATTGTTATTTCGAGGATTGTTTGATGAATCATTTAATTAGTTGATTAGTTGATTAGACTATAACATGTTTTAAAATGGAAAAAAGCTAATGTAATTAGCATTTTTGATAAACACAATGTTCAAATGAATTAACCCTATCATGCCGTGTGTGTCATATTTGATACATACATTTCTTAGACCTATTGCATCATCATATGGTAAAAACTTTGCTCAAAACCCAAATATGAAACAACTAAAAACACAGAGATGCAAATGATTTTTGTTTATTTTAATTTAATTTTGTTAAAGGGGCAAATAAAGGCTTCAGATTAAAAAAAATTTTGAATTTTCTATGCATTATTTCTTGGGTCAGGCTTTATAGGGTTACATGATTATTAGAGGTGGGTAGTACTCAAGTACATTTACTGCTTTTCATGTACTTGAGTAGTTTTTTCAAATAAATGTACTTTTGAGAGTAGCTGTCTTGCAGAATATGTCCTACTTTTAGTTACACTTGTGGTGAAAAAATGTACATCTACTCATTTACATTTTCTGCCATCTCAATGAATAGGAGTAAAAAAGTTCAAATGAAAAAAATAGGATTAAAATGGGGAAAGAATGAACACAACAGCTAAGTAAATCATCAAAAATAACAAACTAAGTAACAAAATGAGCAACAAGTGAAAAAAGATGAGCAAAAAATTAACAAAATATTCAAATAAATTAACAGAAATTAACAATCAAAAAACAAATATAAACATGTCAATAACACATTTTTAAAAATCAACAAAATACCGAACAAAAACTGAACAAAAAAGCAATATAAGTATAACTGCTCAAAACAGTCATGTAAGTTAACAAAAGTGAATAATATAACAACAAAATTGAAGTAAAATGAATAAAATAACCAACAAACTGGGCAAAAGTTATCAAAAATAATCAAGGAAAAAACCAAAATGACCAAAATATCTATGTGACCACAATATATTATGCTGCAATAAATTCTACTTTATGAAGTTACTCATTACTTGAGTATTTTTTCACAAGGTATGCTTTAACTTTTACTCAAGTAATTATGTTTATGAGTGGACCTACTTCTGCTTCTACTTGAGTGCTTATAATTCTAAAGTGACAATACACTTACTTGAGAACATTTTCTGTTTACCCACCTCCGATGATTATAAAATATATTTAATTGTATTTTTCACTTATTGTTTCAGCTCTAAATAGAAGCATGCTGTAAATTAATACATGTTTAATTTTATTATATATTTCCATACTATTTAAGGAACACTTGACTAAAAGTATTTATCACAGATAAATAAGTAAGCCAGGGGTCTAAAATTCGTGCCATGGAGGGCCGAGAACCCTGTAGGTTTCCTATCCATCCAGTCATTAATGCAGGTGATTTCACTGATCAGCAATTGGGAAGAGGAGCTAATCAATCAAATCTGCAGGTTCGAGACTGGTTGGAAAGAAATCCCTCCATGGCATGAGACCCCTGAACTAAACAATTAAATTCAATTACACATAGATAAAGGGGTCCCTAAATGTTTATTTTTCTATTCTATTTAATCACCGAATATCCTGTAGTTACTTACTGCTTCACAGTTTTGATTTATTGAGTCTAATTGCAAAGTGATGAGCAAGCAATCACATCAGCATGTTTTCTCATAATTTGAAATCACAGAGTGATTAGTGTCTGAAGTGTATGAATCAAAATGCTTTGACAGCATGCAGCCTTGACATACATAGACATTTAATTTTGAATCAACTAGAGGATTCATGCTTATCGTGTTTGATGTCCATGCTCTGACTTTATTTACACACACTCACCTGTGTCCTTCTTTTTGTTGCGTGTTAACTCATGCACATGGCCACTGATTTGCATTCGCAGGCCATCAATGACATCATCCAGAGCCTGGGAGCAGCTGGAGTCCACACTGATGAAAAACTCATACTGGTCTTTGTTCATCCGTGATGGACGGGACTCAATGTGAGTCAGGTTGATGCCTTTCTCCTGCAGAAAAAAAGGAAACACAAAACTCTGCTAAAACCTCAGACATTATTGTTGGTGAGCTGTTAAGTTTCTTTCTGCTTTGCCATAAAATAAATTGTAATTTTATTGGAAACAAACATTCATTGATGAACTCAAAGAAAGTCATGGATGCAAGATATCATACAGGTGGTTAATATGTTTGCCGCAGCACTGTCTGCATCTTAACACTAGAGGGCAGTATGTGTTCATGAACGTGATGGTTATTGATCAGCCTTGATGGAGTCCATCATGACCAGGGGTCAGCGCTGCATGAACTTCTCTGCAAAAAGACACAGAGTCCAAGGCATTCAGGACATATTGCATTGGTTTAGTGGGAAGTCGTCAAATGAATCACACTGCCAGCATCTCACCATTTCTCATTCTGAACACAAGGCTCTTGGGATGTTTACAGAATTTACACTGTTTTGGATACCATTCTCTCTTTAAATTCCTCTTAGTGTTCAAATTACTGCGAGCCTGTGGCTCATGCTGGGGCGTTTGACTGTTTTTAAGGTAATTATGTTCAATAATCTATGTGTTGCAACTGTATGAGAGGGAGGATGTTGTTCTCTCTTTACTATAGGTCAAGTAAAAGAGAGGGTGTGAGCAGCAGGACCTCCTCTTTTCTCCCATCTGGATCAGATTGTGGACATCACAACTTTTTAAAGGCCATGTGGTCTTGCATTCCCAGGGAGAGACTATAAAATTACCAGAGAAACCAGGTGTATCCAGGTTGGCAATGAAGCAGTTAAATGAACAACTTGCTGTCTGTGATGCACTGTTATCTGTACACTTTGAGCAGATGTACATTATGTTTCAAAGAGAAAAAATTCTTATATATTAAGTATTTGTTTGTTCTTGCGATTATTCCTATTAATTTATTACTTCAAAATGTGAAAATAATTTCTACATTCCTAACCTAATGCATCACGTACACATACATGTAGGACTCCATATCTTTGAAACCATATGACTAAAGTCCTTTTAAAACTCTTTCAACTGTAGAAATAATAAAGTATGTCTTATTAGTATGTCGTCCATCTTATATCAGATGTGGAGCATGATCCCTATGTATGTTCATTCATTATGTTTAGCAGCAGCAAACAGTTGGTTGTGTCTAAGCTGACAGTATTAAATAAATATGTATTTATTTTAAATGTTTTAAAAGTAAATCCCACAAAAAAGGAAACATTGCCAGGGTATTAATAAAAATTCTTTCATGTGTGTTACTTGTGTCATGGACCAGTTTAACATAGCCAACCCTATTTTAAACAGGATGCAGGAGTCAGATTTGGTCCCATTTCTGTACCCGTTTGAGCTGTCACTCCATGAAAAAGCAGGTGACACTAACCCCTGTGTTGACCCTGACTGAGGTGAAGTTCGTCACGTGAAGGCCACACTGTCATGTCACATACATTGAAAGTCATGGAGATAAGCAGCATTGTGACTTCAGAATGACACATTCACAGTCAAATATGGAGATTCCACATTTCTCAATGTGCGAATTTCTAAAGCTGTCTGGTGAAACGATCGCACATGGTTCTGTCGAGCCATACTTTTCAATTTGTCAGGTCTTCATGAAAGAATGCAGAAAGATTGACAAATAACTTCAGTGTGTTCACTTCAAAGTGTTTTTTCAGTGCATTGATGTTTTCAACATATTTTACGTCGCTGTTTTGGGAAGGGGATGTGGTGATAATTTGGGGTTTGTTTGGCTTGTTTTGTACAAACTCTGGGAAATGGACGGGAGAAGGGGGTGGGGTAGGGGGAGGATCAGGGACATGGGAGCTCATAGGTTTAAAGCTCATTGTGATGTTTACTGCAGCATTTGGAGAACAGCTTTTGGCAAATACTTGGTATTGATCAGAAAATCCACCCACAGAAATGTACAAACCATAGAAAAAAGCCCCTTCCTTCGAAACAGGTTTCTTTAATTTAAAACATCTTGTATCTCAAGCTTCTTTATAAACATGTTTTTACAAAAATATATGAGTTTTATATGCAGGAACAACAAGCTTGAACCTTGATATGATGTGAGCAGTTTAAACAATAAAGGTCATGCTAATCAAGTTCACTTCAAGCCAGACACGTACACATGCATGGTGTTAATCAATAATATGTTGCAAAAAAACACATTAGAAATTTAACATGAATTAAATGAGAAAACTACAAAAGTGCAATAAATAATACAAAAAAAATACATTTGTAAAAATACTTGTCACATATATGATAAGATTGGTGCTTTACTTTGTAAACAGCCTTTTAGTATTGCATGAGTGAGTACAGTAGTTTCATTAACGAAGGCCATCATTTTTGTATAATTATCATATTATCATTTTGGGAATAATGTTTAACTCTGTAGAATCACATCTAATTTGTTGTCTTTATTTAAAAAAGAAAAGAATCTTTGATGTCAGGTTCACTGATTAACAAGTGGGTTCATGTTTGCACACAGCTGATAAACATCCAAGATGAGCTCAGGTTTTTTTCTAACAGGCTTAGAAAAAAATGATCACAAAAACAAAAACAAGAAAGTTTGCGTGCTTTCCTCTACTTAATCATCTGAAATGTTTTAATATAGTTTGTGATATTGTATATTATATTTCAAAAATGTATTATTTATTTATTATTGTTTCTATGAAGCATACAAATTGCAGTTGCAACAACAGCAATCCTTAGACGTAAAATGCTTTTACTTACAACCCTGAGTCTTTAGTTGTGGCAAAAACATCTGTGTAGTTAATTAACATTCCTACATCATCAGGGTGGTTTTACTGCAGCACAGTTTATGCTCTAGTGCTTTTAATTTTGCTCATAGCATCCAAGGAGCATATTACTTGTGATGCATTATATATGGATTTTCTGTAATAGGTTTATATATTATCTTTAATTCATGCATATCCAAGTACAGCCATTATCAACAAAAATCTGTGATAGGTATTAGGAGCATTAGGGTCCCTATGGCTACATGTACTAAACATAGTGTCTGTAGAAAAATGAATATTACCTCAAAGAGCCGCAGGGCTCTGGCTAAGGCTCCAACCTCCTCCTTCAGGGAGAAGATGCAGGAGATCACTTCTGACGTCTTATTAGTCTCCTCCTCCAAGTACATGGAACCTCTTCTCCTCTGCCCAGAAGAGAAATATGAGAGAAGAAAGTGAGTGTGATGAGCTCTGATACATTTAAGACAGGGGTTATAGGTTTTCTTTTTACAGTAGCTTTGGGTTTTTACCCAAAAGCAGGGATTGTTTTGTACAGTGAAAGAAAATACAGAGCTGACATAATATATTCATCATATAATTCTCTTGGATTATTTTGATAGGTTATTTTGTTTGATGGGTTCATGTTGTACTCTTATTTTGACAGTTTATTTTATTGGCAGTTTGTTTTATATGCAGTCAAGCTATGATGTGTCTGTTAAATTGCAGCCATATGGTTGTAAACTTGTAAATCTGATTAAAAACCCATGATTCCACACATCCGATCTTAGAGTGTACAAATCTTCAAAGGTTTGACACTGGATCGAGCCACAGTACATGTTGATAATATCAAGGTGCATCAAAGAGGGGCAGAACAGAAATTCCTATAGTTCCGGGTAACTGTAGGCCTATTTCTCTTTCTCCTACAGCAGAATACTGTTGCATGCATCAGCCTCATTACATCAGCTGTTTTACTGCCTCTATTCACTAAGTGGCCTTTGCAATCTCTGCTGTGTGTCCTGCTTTACCTGCCTGGAATATTCCAGCTGTAGCTGGTGCATTCAGTTAGTGACAGTGATTTGACAAGGATTTTAAACGTCATGACAAGAGAATACAGACATGCAAAAGAGATGAATGCATTAAAAAAAGTGGTAGAACAGCAAAAAATATTCGGACTGTTGGATTTCATATGATAAATGCTCTAGCCTGTAGATTTACCCGTGTGCCCGCTTCTTCCTCCGGGCCGTGGTCTCCATTGACTCTCTTGTACGCTGCGTCCATCCTCCTGTCTTCGGGTATACGGTGTGGATTGATGTTGATCTGTGAGCCTCAGAGTTTGTCAGACCAGCGCAGCTCCTGTTTATAAATGCTCTCTGTTTTAACGCCGGGCCACGTGACACCACACCCCCTCTGCATCGGTATGTCACGAGAAGGTTGTTGTGAAACAGAATTACAATGGCACATCTGGTTCTTGTTGTCCACGAACTTTATGTCCACGGTATGTCGACTTTCTTTGCAATTTTTTTTTAATGTTTTTTCTCCTTCCAAGCTACATTTCTGTGTTGGATGCGTGTACAGTCTATCTAACCTGCAGTAGGTAGTCAAACCAAAAACAACCTTTAAAATAATTTCATTCTTTTCCTGGATTCATTTTTGGTGCGTCTTTCTGCCTTAATATACAGCAGCTGCAGCCTGCTTTAGTAGCTCAGATCAACAACTATGTTAAGTTTATGAACTTGTTTTATAGATCACACTGACCTTAACTAGCATGTAATAATGTCAAAATATTTAAAGTAACCTCCTCCTTACAGCCATAAAGGACTCTTATTTCCAAAAATCTAATCTCAGATCTCCACAGGACCAGACACACTATCCTGTAGGACACCTCATGAAAATGAGCCAGTTTGTATCAGCAGTTTCATTAAAGAATACAGGAGGTATGTAGGCTATTGCACAAGAATAAACACTAAATATATTAATGAATGCATCAACAGGGGGCACCTCAGTGACACACCTGGTAGAGCACACCATCAGGCCCAATTCCAGGTTCAAATCTGGCATGTGGCCATTTGCTGCATGTCACCACCCACACTTTTCCTACCTTTCCAGTCTCTCTTCACTGTATCTATCAATAAAGGCAAAAATGTCCCCAAGTAAATCTTTTTTTAAATGTAATGTACAACAAATAAATAAACATTAACAAGTAATAATGATAAAAGTTTTGAAAATCTTTTGGATTAATGGAAGTAATGAAGTGTCTGACCCAAAAGAACAAACATTCAACAGCTCAGGTTAAATATACAGTGCTGGTTTGACACTAATGTAAAAGAAAATAAAAAGCCATCTTAAGCTTTTTGATGTGAACAGTCAGTTAATGAGAATCCAGATCAGCCTCTTTATGTGTGAAAATAGCATGAATGCTCCCTCACAGTTGTAAAAACCTTTAATTCCAAAAGATATGACCTGTGTTCTCATGACTAAATACAGACATGCACACTGTGACTGTAGCTGCAAGACATGCTTGCTGTTTTTAAAAAGGTACACCACTTGCAGTTAGAGAATTGAGAATGAACACATCATCTCAGTCATATTAAAGGCCCCAACAGTTGTCCCCAGTTAATCCTCCCTCCCAGCTGACCAGCATTACCAATGCTTCCATAGTTTGTTTCCTGTCTCTCTGTATTTCCCAGTATCAGACACAACATGAGCAAAAATCATGTGCAAAATGGCTTTCACAACCACTCTGACAACAAATATATCAATACAATGTATCACATTGCCACAATACATGATTATAATAATTTAGATGTAATTCAGTTTTCCAGTGGATTTTTTAAATGCAGGTCATATTCCTGCTGCAGGAAATGAAGGCTGCTTTGGTGCAAATTTCCCAAATTATGATGCAAGGGTGTCACAAGGGAGGAGGCGGACAACACTGCTGAGTCAAATGTTAGTGAGTTTATTTACAATGTGCATATAGTTAAGAGCAACAGGAGAAGGTGGACAACGAGGAACTATGACAGAAGAACGAGAGGTGATGTGGACAGGAGAACTGGAGTGACTCGGGGAACCAGGCGGCTGGACAGAACAGAGGTCTGTGGGCACAGGAATAAAACAGGTAAGCAAACTTAAGACAGGCAAGGTAGATGCTAGATACAATCATGGGCTTAATACCATGGAGTGTAAACAGTCGGACTGGCAAATGCTGGCTGGAAGAACCCGGAATAAATACAGTACACTGATACTAATGAGGGGATGAGTTGCAGCTGTGAGCCTCAGCCTGAAACCAGCACACCTGCAAACAGACAGGGCGCCAAAGTAACAGATTGTGACAGTACCCCCCCCCCCAACAGTCCACTCCAGGGGACCGGCCTGGCT
>JAQQAE010016629.1:0-11702 GCA_029823295.1 Pseudamia nigra
CAGAGCTGATCCTTGATGCAGTCCCACCTCCACCTTGAACTCTTCTGTCACACCGACAGCACACCTCACCACTGTCTAACATCTCTCATACTTATCACTATTTTTTTCATATTGTTTTTTTGAACTTCCTGTTTTAAAGTATCTGTACTGAAAACTAAAGAAACTAGAGATTAGTTCAACATTTTATTAACATACAAAGTAAATAACAAAACAAATGTAATAAGATGAACATTACTCAACAGCACAACAAATGTAGAAAAATATAAAATAACACAGCTAGTTTACAGTCTTGACTGTTTTTGCAGGTATGCAAGACCTAAAACTAACAAATTGCCCTCTTGGGAATAATGAAGATGCCTTAAAATGTAAACATGTAAATGTAAACATTATCACTGCTTTGGTCTCGAGGCTGCACTGCTAGTAGTGGCTGAACTGCTAATGCTACATATGCTGGCAGTAGTGACAGAATCTGCAGACTCCACCCGCATTTTCCTGCTTTCCATATACAGTGGTATCTCGGACAATGAACTCTTCTGACAACGAAAAATTCGGATACTGAAGAAAAAACTGCAAAAAATTTCACTCGGACAAGGTTTTAATTGGAGAACGAATAGTCACTTCCGGGTCTCGGCGAGCTAACAGCTGTTAGCCAAGCTAAAACCGGCTAACGGCTAATAGCGTTACCCTGTAGTCACTTCCGGGTCTTGGACGTGAAAGACTCTGAAGCTAACAGCCGTTAGCCAAGCTAACAGAGACTAGAGGCTAACAGCGCGTCCGCCGGCGTACGCGCATCCGCTGGCCTGACGGACGGGCCAGTGGGCGCGGTGGAGTTGTTTACAGTTATGGACGCGTGCAGTGTCCATGGACACACTTGTTGTTGTCCTTTCGGCTGCTCCCCTTAGGGGTCGCCACAGCGAAATACCAATGATTCGCATGTTTGATCTTGCATAGGTTTTTACGTCAGATGCCCTTCCTGACACAACCCTCGCAACAAGGGAACCACCAACCTTTCGGTTAACAGCCGAACGCGCTAACCGATTGCGCCACAGAGGGCTGTCCATGGACACACTACCAAGTCATAAGCCAAGGTAAGAATACATTATAAATCATTTTTAGAACTAATTTCATGCATTACGTTTCACATAATTAACATAACTTCCTTTTCCAATAATAATAATGAATAAATGTGCAGGTAGGGGTGTGTAATACATACTTTACATGGGAGGTTGTCATGGGTCCTGAACAGATTAATTGGTTTTACATGTATTCCTATGGAAAAAGTCAGTTCGGATAACAAATAATCCGGATACCGAGCGTGACGCCGGAACGTATTAAATTCGTTGTCCAAGGTACCACTGTATTGTAATTCAAATTGGCAGACAGGAAGCAGGAATTCTGCGCCATCTTCTCGCCAATGTACAAAATGCGTCCATTCATACAGTAGGTGTTTTCAGGCAGGTGGGAGGGTTGAATGGGTGACTGACAGCTGTAAGTACAGTTGCTGTTAAGATCTACTCTGTAGTGTGATACAGAAGCTTGGGAAAGTGTATGATGTTTCCATAGTGGAGTGAAACAACTTCAGGTTATTTGAAGTTTTATTTAGTTTTGATTTGGACAGAGAGGAGAGAGATGCATAAAATGTGCATTTTCAAATTCTGGCATTTTTCTGATCTTGCAAATTTAAGGTCTTTCAGTGATGTTTTGTGTGGGTGTTACTCTCTAAGTGGATGCAGATTTTAGTTTTTTTTTATATAAATGTGCACGAAATGGACAAAATTATTGGGGCAAGTAACTGTTCCACCTGAAAGGAACGTGAACGTCTCTTATCAAATTCATAGGAATCATTATATCTGAGCTGTTCCAAATGTTAGTCTATAAAAATATATACACATGGACAGAAATTTACAAACAGGATGTTTGATGCATCCCACAGCCATCATCTAATTCTTCTCCTACTTTTTTTTTTCATTTTCTTCTTTATTTTTGCCTGTTGTTCATGTTATTCATTTTTGTTCAGTGCTTGCAGCTAAGATGAAAGAAGGACTGTTATGAATTTGGAAAGACATGTCCAAGTTTTTGTAGTTGCAGCAGTCAGGTGTCCCAGAACTATTGTCCATATAGTGTATATTAGCTCCAGGTACCTGCTATTACTCTGTATGATTACTAATAATCACTACTGACCCTGAAAAACCTGTTAGTCAGGATATAATGATCATCCTTTCTGTAAACTAATAGGTTTGGAAATGAAACCCATATAGTTCCCATATTACACTTAATGTGCTTCATTGTCTTCACTTTATATTTACACTGATTTGTTTCACTTCACAGCAGCATAAAAGGCATTGTGATTATTGCATTATTTAATATTTCAGTGTATTCATTGATTATATTTTCTGTTCAGCTGTCTACTGAAAACCAGGAGGTATGGGAGGAGTCTATTCAGTGTCTGTCCCTGCTGGTCCACCTCTACGGAGGACAGGATATGGACTGTCTGTCACCTTCCTGTTTGCGTAGCTTCTCACATGTCCTGCAAACTCACATGGACAGCAATTCTCCCCGAGTCCTACGCACAATACTGAGGCTCATTAAGCGACTGGTGAGTGCAGAGTACACATCCACACAGGCAGCTTTCCAGTGTGCATTGTCGGAATGACTGTGGCTCTGATCAGACTGCGATGGCCCGAATCTGTAACTCAAGCACCCTTTTTCATACCAATACTAATATTATAAATCATACACTTTGAATTGGATCTAGGCAGTTCTGATTTTCCTTTCTGTAAATTATAGACAGATGAGATGTTTTACAACACAGAATTTACTGGTCAAACTTCAGCTTGAACAGTCAGTTCAGGCAACATTTATGCCATGCTATGACATTCGTCACAATTCTGCACAGTTCTGGGAGTCATACTCCTCGTCCTCATGATCGTCTGCTCCCAAGTTCTTGACTTCAGCAGCCTCCATATTTATCTCTTTCCTCAGTGTACTGACATCTTGTTTTTCATATGCAGATTAGTTCAGCATTATAACCAGTTTATATTGGAATGTGATTTTGGTCACATCAAAAAGCAGCAGTACTGGTCATCCTGCAGCTTTTGACAGAAATATATTCAAATTAATAAGCATAATTTAAGTGTTTTGGCCTGCATTTGTTTGTATTTTTTGGGGGTTAAAATATTTGCTGCCACCACTGCAGAATGAAAATACTGGAATAATGAAAACAGACACATGCATACGTCAGCCCTGCTGCGCTGCTGTTCTGAAAATAGAGTGTAGTTTTACCAGAACCAGACTGACAGAGAGAGAAAGATGGAGCGAGAGGAAAAAGTATTGGTTTGTATCTGCCTGTCACTCCGTGTTCGAGTGTCTGTCCAATTTTGTCTGATAGTCAAAATGATTTGTAGTACAGGCCAAAAACGGCTGACTTGTAAAGGAGCCCACTGCCGGCTTCTACATCCCCAGCCTTAATAAATAATATTGGCTCCATCTGGAAACATGGAGAAAACTGAAGAAACTGCAACTGACATTCACCAGAATTGCATCTCAGGCACGTTGGCAGGTTTATACGCCAATAGAACAATAATTATTATGCTGTTACAGCTCACTCATTCTGTTAAAATTTAATTGAGGTGAGCTGTATCTGGAATAGCCACTTTAACTAGAGGACCCACTCATTTGTCACAATAAAAAAAGCAAGTCAAAGGCTGTCCAAACTGCCGCTACTTTATTGATCAAAGGCTCGTGCCACTCCAGACAAAGCTTGTTATCAAACAGCCAAACAGGATATTGGGAATAAATTCTGTAGCCAATTTTTCTCAGGAAAAACTGATTGTATAATTTAGCAGTATAACAATACGCTGTTTATGCCAGAATAGAAGCATAGACTTTGATGGTTCACGCTCTTCCCCTGGTTTAAATCAGTGCTTTGTAAACAGTACCTTGATCTTTAGTTTGAGTTGCCAAAATCCTTCCATACTGCAGCAATAAAGCATGTTTAATAAGTTGATAAATGTATTTCAGGAATTTGCTCAAGCCTACAGTGTCAGTTGGAGCTGCTGGTTGAAAAGAAGCAGGCTAAAAAACCAAAGTCAACATGACCAAGTTTGAAACATTGGCTGATTTTCCTCGACCTCCATGAATTATGTAAAATGCATGGGTAATGTGTTGGCTCGGCTGCAGGGTCACATTTCTGCACGTGGGACACAAGGTCAGCCGTCACTCTGAGATCACACTCATGATCTGACTAAAGACTGTGCCTGGAAGCCGCGTTATTTCATGGTTGCGTGTGTGATAGAAAGAGTGTGTGTTTACATGTGCTTATTTCACACACTAATTTGTTGCTGTCACCTGAAGTTACAGCTTGATTCATCAAACAAGAAACTCAACGGGTGCAAGCTCACTGATTTATTCATTTTCTGACGTTTGTCTGTCTCCCATTGCATATTTGTCATCATGTGCAGCTACAGTAACATTTAGGTGCACATTCTCTGTCCTGCTCACGACTCTGACCATCACACACAGAGGGGACGAGTCACTGAGCAGCTCAGTGCCAGCCACCAAATACAGTTATTTGCTCAGTAAAATATTAAATCTACCTTTCTTTGCATTGATAATTTTGTTCATTGCACTTTTTAAACCTTCATTTCCATGGAGTCCAGATGTTAAAGTTAGAGAAAAATCAAAGTAAAATCACAAATCACTCATAACTAGTTATGTTTTCTTAGTTGGCGAAAGGCTAATGAGTTTTTTCGAATCTCATTATCAATCAGCCAATCACTGAACAGAGAACAATGTGCACCTTTGAAAAAATACATCAGACAATCATTATGCACAACACACACACAGCCACACTGACTCACACATTCTCTTTCAAATACACACCTACACACTCGAACAAGTGCCTGCCCTTCAACAAAGGCTTTTTAATTATCTTTCATTGATTCCAGGGCTCTGTTAATCTCAATCAAAGATCCCACTAATAGCTCTGAAACTGCCAGGGAGGAGAAACAGAGAATGAATCAAGTAAGAATTAGTGAAAATTTGAACTTTTTTTTCTCAATCACAACTTGGAAAGACTTAAAGGGGAACGCTAATTAAATGAGGAGGGATTCATAAGAAGCTCACTGGAGAATGAAGTATTCATTGTTTGTTTTAAAAAAGTTTATTTTGTCAGTGAACATCTGTTACTTGGCAACACCGCATTTATTGTATGTAGTGCATGGTCCACTGGTCCTACCATATGTTATATGTAATATTTCCCTTAAAAAAAACAAGAATATGTTGATTGACACAATAATAATCCGCCTGAGTCATCAGTTCTACAATTTTGTAGTGATATATTTAAATGCACTATACAGCATTTGTGCATGTACAACAATATCAAAACAGAGACTTTGGTTCATTCTGCTCTTTTACTCACTGTGCTGCTTTTAGTGTGGTGCAGTTCTGTCTGAGAGGCAGACTTCTGGACAAAACACATACAGAGCTACAAGGGTATATTAGGGTCACTTTCAACTAAAAAAAAATTTGAGAAAGAAATATTTCCGCTTAAAGTCACAAACTTGTGAGATTAAAGCTTGGAGATTGTCTGAGAATAAAAGAGGCAAATTTGTGAGAAAAAACTCAGAAGTTCTCTGAGGTTAAAGTCAGAACTTTGCTTTAAAACATAGACATTTGTGTGAAATAAATAACATGGTTTACCTTTAAAGCTACAGAGCCCTATTTTCCAAACAATGCAGCACTGCAAAACGTGAACGTGGGCGGTGCATTACTATCTTGGCCCAGCACAAATACCCGTTCTCCACCACGCATCTACGTCACTGACATTGCAATACACTTTGCGCACCACAGGGCATGTTGATATTAAAATTAGACAGGCAGCGGACGTGTTGCTATCTTCCCCACAAAATAGAGCTGCACTTGAGACTGAAAAAAAACCTGGTCTTAGTTAAAAAAAACAGACAAGTGACTGGTATCTCAGAGTACACTTTGCTGGTCATGTAGAAGTGTACATACTGCAACAATTAGATATATGTATATGGTGGATACATGAAATATGTGTTATTTAAAAGTGAAAATATTCGACATCTGAATTTATGTAAGTAAAAAAGGTCATATACTTCTCTGAGTCTCTCAGCTATTTGTCACTGCATTTAGTTATATTACTTCTTAATTCATTCATTAGTCAAATGAAATACCTGGCATATGGACAAGGATGAGAGTACATGGAACCCACATCTCTTATTTAATGATGATGGAGACAGAGTACCTTCACGCTGACCAGGTATTAAAAGAATGACACATTGAACTCTGGTTTATTTTATATTACGCAAAAACACTCCCACTGATAAGTAGATAAACTCTACCTGTTTGGACGATGCACTGGGCAGATGACGGGAAGACAAGACACCGAACCTGACCTGGCCACGCCCCCCAATGGCCACAGACTTTGGACTATTGACTGAGTGCTTTAGATTTCCAACATAGTGCCCATAATATGTAACAGCTGAATAATTCAAGTGCTGAATTCCAAAAAGGGGCAGTGTATGACCGGTGGTGAAGAGTACTTGATAAGATCTAGAATCCTAATGCTGATCAAGATCATTTTCAGTCAGGACTGAGAAATGATTTAGGCCTACTTTGTGTAAAAATCTGAAGTTGAAAGATATTTAAGGTTTTGAGTTATATGAACAGTAATCTGCTGTAAAATACAAATTGTGCAGACCTGAACTTTAAAGTTGACATGTGTTAACTTTCATCCACACATGTGCTCCATCATAGGGAAAATGAGATTTTTAATTCTTAAACTTTCCCTCATATGAAATGTTGCAGAAAATATTCCACCATGAAATGCAGCCATTTGTCTTAAACATCCATTCAAAATAATCCAAAAAGGCCAGATACAATTCACAGTATGATCTGAAAAAAAAAAAAATCCAGTCTATTGTTGGTGACTGACTTTAACTGATCATTAACTTAATTTCTGAGCGTTGCAGCCGAATGTCCCTATTATTTTTTTTGATTCTCACGATTCATATGAAAAGTAAAGCTTCAGATTTACTTTTAATATGAAGGTAAGCATGTTGTTATGGCATAAATCTAACCTAAAGATGTTCTCAGTGTTGGGTTAACAGTTGTACTAGTTAAATGAGACTCCACTGACAGTCTGCTGCGGAACGAGGAACTCCTGATGTGTATTTACTTATGACAGCTTTAGCATTAGCATAAATATATTTTTATGACTGGATTTTCTTTCTACAGAATCCTGTCTGAGAAAGAAAAGATTCTGTAGAAACACAATGCAGGCTCTTCAGTTAGTGCATCAGACAGAGCAACGACCATCATTATAGCTAAACAAACATGGTAATAAATGTGGAAAAATCGCTGGCGGGCAGTGCGAAGAAGTCATATTTCCAGGGTGTATTCCCATGAAAGCGTTATGTCACATGAAAACCACAGTTCATCAATACCCACAGGGCATGACAGTATGAAACATGAGTAAAACTTTAATATATTACCTCATTTATGTCCAAAATTACATACTTTACATTTAACTGCAGCCACCAAGTGGTTTATTAAACCCACTGTAGTACTGTGTTTTTCTTGCTAATAGATCTAAACATAAATCTAAAGGCTTTCTCCTCCCTCATCTGCAGAGAAATATCTCAGCGTAGAGTTTTCAAAATGTCAAGGTACTTTACACAAAATCATTGTAACCTTTCACATGGTTGTGCCAGGAATCTGTGAAATGTTCTTCCTAATCCAACCTGCTCTGCTCAGCTTCAGCTTTTCATCTCCTACTTCATCTACACCATTAAATTAATTTGATGTGGAGGTCGTTTTACTATGAAAAATTAATCTTTGAAGGGCAGGTGTATTGAGATGGCCGGCTGCACACATCACCCAAAAAGGTCAAACTCATCTATGAAAAGTGTCTGAGTAGGTAGCATATGTGTAAATCCACTCACGTTCAGCATGTTTTCATCTCCATCTGGGACTAGATGATCTGACCAATAGATCATATGATCGTAGGACGACCTTTTCAGCCAGCATCACAATTTCTCACCTCTTACAAAATGTTGCTTTTACAAGCAAAGTATAGCTAAATTTCTCCTAGTTTTCTGGTTTCTGGACCCTCATACTATTTAATGGCTTCACATTGTTATTTGATGAAAATTTTAAAAAGTTTGCACAGATATAAACCTGAAATAGATATTATAAATTTATTGATGAAGTAAATAGCAGTCCACGTTCCCCACTGTACATGTGTGACAGCTATAGTTTACACAGCAATCTAATGAACCAAAACATCTGTTTATACTCCTATGATCTGTTTTGCACTGTTGCCTGAGCAGAGTATCTGTGCAAATCAGACTGATCAGAAATCACACCATGGCCAGCACACAGAGTTACTGTAATTCTTCACTGTCTTAAGTCTTCGTTCCATCTGTCATTGTTTCTTTAGCAGTAGTAAAACAACCTGTTACACAAACTGTGCAGGTTAAAGTAGACTAACTGAAGACTTTTAGTGACAGATGCTAAAGAATCCCTCTAAATAGACTGAAATAAACTCACTTAACTAGTAACATTAATGTTACAAGCCCATATTTTAGAACTCTCTGTCACAATTACACTGGTACTGTGACCATTTTATAAAATTTTAGAAGAGTAGGAAAGTTTTGAAAGCAATCCATCTCTCATACCACATAAGATGATGAGAGAGCCCAACTCTAATTCCATTTAAAGGGCCCATACTGTTAAGATCCATTTTTGGAGCTTTGAGTTTTATAAATTCTGTAATATAAAATAAATCTATGAAAATATGAACTCCCTCCGTGCTGTCAGTTCCAAGAAATGCTCACAACAATACGGACAACAGTAAGAGGAAACTGTAAAAAACATGTCATAACCAACTATAGTTAACCACCCTCTGAGCCAGGTGAATTCTGTATTTTAAAACATCAAAGGTTACAATTAATTATACTCAAGCTAATATTAGCACCGCCCCTAGGAACTATCTGCCAGTCTTCCACACCTTTTTGTTTTTTTAAAGAAAGTTGTTATTGTCTGTTTACAGTAGCTTTGTGTCAGAATCTAATCCCAGGTCATTTTGGGAATAACGTGCTGTCCAGCCAGTCAGAGCCTTTTCTGATGAAATGTGGGCAGGTGCAACACCTCATAGTAAAATCTGTGGGTGTCAAAGTTACAAAGAGGGCATCAGGGAGAAAAATACAATGAGCACCCTTTATTTTGTCAGCACCTTTACAGAAGTATTTAAAAGATACAGGCAGTATAGATATGACTTTATGTGTTAGGATATAAGACCTTTACACATTTCCTCATGTATGTACAGGCATTACAAAAAGAAAAGTGGTGATTTGGTGTTTGTAGCCAGTGATATATACAAAAGTTTAATTAGAATATATAGCATGCTAAACTGACACAAGATACCATGGGAGTCTATCTCATCTGCTATCTCAAAGACATTTTATGACAGTAGCAGTAGGTTGACAGCACCTGCTCAGCAGTGCTATTCATTGAACAAATAACCCTCTTTAGTCTTGTGAAGTGTTATTCCTGCTTTGTCTTACTCTTTCTACTGACGTCAGGTTCGTTGTTGTCACTTGTTTGAATGTGAAATCTATTCTGACAGCTCTGCGTGCTCTTTCTGAGAGTCGACGTGTCTGGACCTCATCTGGCTGTGAGTTCAGAGTCATTCAGTCAGGTAGAGATGGAGACGGCGGTGGATGAAAGGCAGTGGGGGATGGGGTTAAGAAAAGGTGGAGAGCAGGAAGATATGTACACGTGTATGTCCCTGTGCTCGTGTATGTTTGGTGTTTAGTGCGTGTGTTGGAGAAAAGTAAGAGACTGAAGGGAGCATTTTTGTCTCCTCCTAACCCCGTTGCCTAGCAACAACCATGCCGTGTCGCCGCAGAGACAGAGGTGATGATGTCACCGGAGATCAGAGAAAACACACTTGCCAAACACACGCACACACCTCGGCACGGAAAGAGAAACGGGCTAACATAGTTTATTATTTATTAGAATATGTTTGTTACACAAGTTAACCCTTTGCCCAGATTTTTAACTTGGCTCTAATGTTAAACATGAATTTTGGCAGCTGTTAAAAGTCAGAACCAAACAACACACATGCACATACACAGCAGCAGCATGAGGACCAGGAGGTGCTGGGTGGGTGTGGAGCTAGAAATTTCAGTGTACGTGGACGTGTTAAGACAAGATAAACAACAAGACAAACAATGTGTCTCGTTTGTCTTATGTTCAGAGTCATACAGTCACAAAATTATGACCACAACAAGAAGCAAGAAGATCAAAAAATAAAGACGCTGTGTCAAAGCTCTGACACATTCAACTGGGTTTTTGATGAATGTGCTTTGAAATGGCATTGACAAATGAGTCTCTCACCACTCAGTTCTGGTAGCATTCAAAATTAGTCTTTAGTGATAACACGGACCAGTGGTTCTTATCATGCCATGGATCCAATGAAACGTGCATATTCATATTTCAACATTCACATGTGTTTCTGAATTTTATTTTTTAATGTTTTGTATTGTTTAATCTGTGCAAAAGCCTAAAAAGAAAACTGAAAGAAGCAGAATTTAAAGTTTACTAATTTTTTTAAGATGACAAAGACCAATCTTGCTTTATTACCCACGTCGATGGAGTCAAGCGTGGGAAGGGTGGTCGCCTGCGTTTATCTGTTTGTCTGACTGTCCATGCTCTAACTCAAGAACAAATGGAGCTAGGGTCACCAAATTTGGTAAATGGGTTGGTCTTGGGTGCCCCACTCCTGGCTATGTTATTGAGGCCAAAAGCTCAAAGGTCAAGGTCAGTAGGTCAAGAAAGATTAAAATATATTTTGATACATAGTGTCTGCATTATTGGAGCTAGGAACAAGAAATTTTACCACAAGTTAGAATACGGTCTTGGACACCCCGTGAAGGTCAAATGGCCTTGACCTTGCATTTGACCTCAAATATTAGTAGGGGTCAAAAATAGGTCAGTTATTCACTAAGTTTGAAGTTTACTTTGTGGCTCATAATTCACTGCAAATGAGAGAAGGGGCATTGAGCTTGGTATAGGCACTGCTTTTATTCTTATATTTATCCTTAAATTCCAAATATATAGATTATGTCATGACCAGTGGGGACTTGACACTAGCAACTGAAAGTGAAACTAAAATGATGGAAGAACTTCTTTCATCTTTCATTTTCAAAACAAAGCCACTGCATTCAATATTAAGATCTTTAATATCCCTAATGTCCACAATTTTATGAACAGGCAGGCACTGCATGCATGTAATCATAAACTGAATTCATCGACTATTGACCATAATTTGACTTGGCTTCTTTTGTCTTTTTTTGTTCTATTAAACCATATGTTGGAGGTAAATAAATACCTCCAACAGGTGGTATTTATTTACATTGCTGATATTTTCTTTAAAATGTTTGCACAAGTCAGCTCTACAAATGAACATTTATTATGTCTTGAGGTCTACAGGAGGCATGGGTCTGCACCTCTGATGAGCACATTCTAGTTAAAATATTGATTATTAAGTACTGATATATATCGATATATAAGCGGTTTCTCAGGCTGTCTGGAGCACACAAATGTCATCTGGCACCAGATACAGATGGCGAGGAAGGAGAAGAAAGATCTACATGTGGTTTTCCTAGACCTTG
>JAQQAE010016630.1:0-11702 GCA_029823295.1 Pseudamia nigra
TATTGTTGAGGTGAACACCCAGGTATTTAAATGAGTCCACAATCTCAATGTCTGAACCCTGGATGTTCACTGGTGTGTGTGGTGGAGCTGTCTGGCGGAAGTTAATCACAATCTCCTTTGTCTTACTGGTGTTCAAGTGTAGATGGTTCAGATTTAAAGAATGTTCTCATGAAAGCATCAGTGCATATAGATAGTTAGCCCAATACGTGGCATTTTTTAAACAAATTTTTAAAGACTTCTTAATAGGACTAGCTGTTAAAGGCTAGTCCTATTATGAAGATAACCAGATTAGAAAGAATATAACTGTTATTTGTGGTCTTAAATTGACAAAAGATGAAACGACAAAAAACACATAAAGATTTTTAAAAATGCAAACAATCCGAAAATAAGATGTAAAAGAAAGAACATGTAAAAAAGTAAAAGATAAAAAACAATGTAAAAACACAAAAAGAAAACATAAAAGATGCAAAAAGAAAAAAAACACAAAAAATTGAAAACATATGTGTGTAAAAGAGACAGAAAGATATAAAAAGAAAAAAATTAAAATAAAGGATGCAAAAAAGCTGTTTTTGGTTACTTAAACTGGTTGTAATAACATTAAATCAACATAAAAATCTGAACTTTTATCACAGAAAAAAATTGAAAAATATCACAGTATTAAATATATACCATGACATAATATTTATACGTTTATCACCCAGTCGTACTGAAAAGTGTGCCATAGTCTTCTGTTGTAGAAATCTGAAGAGGAGAACGCTATATGTACTCTGGGCGAAAACATCACTATTTATTAGGTATGTGTTTGAGAACATTTCTGTGTTTATGTAGAGAAATTATTTGTAAAAAAAAAAAAGTCATTATATACCGGTAATGGCTAAACAACTCAATACCCATGTTGAAACTTCAAAATTCAGAAATCAGTACTGTACTGAGTGTAATGGGACTCATCCTGCTTTTAGTTTACTGTTGGCTTCCTTATGCCACTCCTGGTGAGAAAAAATGGAACTTATCTTTATTTTATGCTTAAGTTAACAAAGACAACAAAAAATGAACAAAATGATCAACAAAATGAACAAAATAATTCAAAAACTGAACAAGAGACATTTACACAAAATTATAAAAGTGATCCCTAAAATGAAGATAAATCAACAAAATTAATAGAACTGAACAAAAAGGAGAAAATAATCTCCAAAATAAAAAAAAACAAATACAATAATCACAGAAATGAACAAAATGTACAAAACAATAAATAAACTGACCAAATGATGAACAAAATAATACTGAAAATGAACAAAATAGTTCAACACTGAACAAAAGTAGCCCCAAAATGCAAAACGTCACTATTCATGCAAAGCTGTTTTCTTTTAGACCTGAAAGTTACATATCATCTACATTTACTACTACTGCTACCGCTACTACTGGGACAAAAGCATGCATGACCTCATAAACTCTACACCTATATAAAGCCTCTTGTTGTTTGTGTACAAAAGATTTCATAGGTGTATTCAGCTGCCGAGGCTATTTGGTCCATAATTACATCACAGCCTCGTCTGTCGAGTGTTGGATGCAGAACCATATGAAGCCAAAATTCACCCACATGTTAAGTCCAAGGCCAGACACATTTAGTGACTGTGCACAAACTTGTCATTACGCTCACAGACACTCCTCATCAGTAATTATGTCCGAGACAATGCATCAGGCTCACAGTGCTGTTCGTGCCAATAGTGTAAATACTTCACCGCAGAGCCTGGTGGGACTGCCATCATGATAAAAACATTAATATCAGTCGATATCCGTAATTATCACAATAACTGTAAAATCACTGTTTTATTCAGCTGTAAAGGGTGTTTTACAGTCCTCAGTGAAAGCACATGATGATTTGTGGTTTTATTTTATTAGTAGAGGTTCAAAAATAGTCTGAAAATGCAAAAAGACAGAAACAGTGTTACAATTGCAAAATGCCATAAAAGACTAAAATAATAAAAAATTTAATTGATGTTAGACTCAAAAAGATGTGAAATAACACAGAAAACTTGCAAACAATGTAAATATTGCAAAAAGACAAAAATGACCTGAGATCCACAAAGAGGAAAATGATGTAAAAGTCACAAAACAATGGAAAAAATTGAAAAAAGAGACAAAAAGACAAAACAGTACGAAAGATGCATACACTGGCTTTTACAACATCAAATCAAAATCAATCAAATAACCGAAATCTTATAATTATAGAAACAAATATATGGTTACCACGATGAGTCATCAATAAATATTACATTTTAAAATGCATATCCATCATGGTAACAGTGGTTATCAAGGCTATGTCTGTTTGCTGACTCTGTGCTGTGTGTTTCAGATGCATTGCAGCCTGCCGCCCCCAGCCCACATTACAGAGTGGTCCACTTCGACGTCAGCGGAGTGGACCTGACCAACAGCACTCTGGTCAAAGCCGAGTTCAGGATCTTCAGAGCTCCAAACCCGCAGGCTCGGGCCACAGAGCAGAGAGTGGAGATCTACCAGGTAAACGACATCCATCCATCCATCGTCCATCCATCTGTTTTTCTTCCTGTGTTTACATTATTCTGCACGTGTACTGTACATCCTGTACCTACAGTACTTGAGCATATTGCCCTTTATATACTGCACTTCATAGACTACAGTTTGTACATTGGATTGGATGCTAAACCTTTTTCCATTGTTGGAGTATTGTATTTTTTTTAATGACAAAGTTGAATCTAATCTAATCATGTTGAAGAATGTCAATTTCCTCAGTTATAGAGGAAAGACTAAACTTGTACTCCTTCAAAATCACTTCTGGTCTAATTCTAAGATCAGTGGTGAAATGTAACTAGATACTTTTACTCAAGTGTAATGTAATATACTCAACATGCTTTCATGTCTATTCTTCTACATCTCTGAGGCTTTACCAAGGACTGATTTTCATAAATTCTCTGTCCAGTTAAAACCACGTCTCCAAATTGTTGAGTTTGAAAGTTTGTGATGAACCAAAGAATGATGTTAGGATTTATGAAGTGAGAAAATGCTCTTCATAACACCTTTATCTGGAAAATGCACTGTGACAGAGATGAAATACTAGTAATCGAACAAGTGGTACACAAAGAATCTAAATAACGTACAACGGTAAAGTGCTATTACTTGTGTTCGTCATAAAGAATATTTATTTATTATTATTTAACATTCTGGTTGAATAATGTAACACTTTTACTTTTTGCTTCAGTATTTGTTCTTGTAATGTAGTATTTCTGTGTTTTACACTTCTATTTAAAGATGACTGAGTACAGAAGCATCACTTAGATTTGGAACCAGATCCATTTTTTTCTGCCAAAATGTTAGGCTTTAAGGCACCAAGACAGTAAATCACTTTAACTTATGCTGTTTTACATTTTTTGGCTTGAGTTTAAACACTGACAACTCTTACAGAAAAATGCTAGCCTCAGGAGAAGATCCAACATCATCTGAATGTCTGCCTGCTTGACACATCATCTATCATTCAATGAAACAGCTCTGGCAGTCATGTAGAGCCATGTTTCTCAAATGTAGGGTGTGGAAAGAATCTTTTTTATCAACTTACCAACTGTTTGTCAATTTTGTCGATTACTTTGTTCATTTTTTTTAACTATTTTGTCTGTTTTTTGATGATTTTTATTTATTTTATTTTATTTATTCTGTTCACTTCATTTTCATTTTGTTCACTTTTTTATTGTCATTTTCCTTTTTGTGAATTGTTGGTTTTGTTATTGCTTTGTTTATGTTGTAATGTTTCTTGGTCATTTTCTTGATTATGTTGTTCTGTTTTTGCTTGTTTCATTGATTTACTGCAGATAATTTTATGTTTTGGACACAACATTGTCATTCTTATTCATTTTAATATATCATATTGACTGTATGTTCTGGATTTTTGAGTTTGGGTCCCAAAGTAATGCCAAATTTCTTATTTGGGTCTTGAACTTAAAAAACTTGTGGAACACTGTTGTAGATGTGAACTTGTTGCCTTCTTTATCAAACTGGGACGTGCAATCTGTTGAACAGGTAGATGTGATAACAAATAGATGTTTTGTCTGAGTGTCTGTGTATAAATCCTATATTCTGTGTTTCTTTTTTGTAGTTATTGAGGCCAGATGAGGAGAGCACCTCGACTCAGCGTTACATCGACTCCCGCACAGTCCAGCCGAGAGCGAAGGGAGCCTGGGTCTCTGTGGACGTCACAGAAACCATTAAGGACTGGGTGTCAGACCCAGGTATGCCTCAGCACCCAACACTTCCTCCATATACGTAAATATTTAATGATTTCACACACAAACCTGTTTCTCTGTTTTAACAATCAGAAAATAATCTGGGCCTGAAGCTGGGGGTACACTGCCCCTGCTGCACCTTCATCCCGTCCACCAACAACATTGTTCCCAATAAGAGTGAAGAACTGGAGGCACTCTTTGCAGGTTTGCTTTCTTTCCAAACCATCATGCTGTCTTCAATTCTGTGCTCACACAGGAATGTGCAGAGGCAACTTGAACATGCTGTGTGCAGTTTCAGACCTGTAGCAGGGCTGTTTTTGAGCCGTTGTTGTTTATCTTGTGCACATTCATGGCGGAGAGGCAATATTAGCAATATTTCACTATCCTACCAATGACAACAGGTTAATTACAGGCCAAGATTAGCAACAACAGCTTTTGTGATGTTTCAACTCAAGCCAAATTTTCCAGTCAAGTAAATATGATTCCAAAACCTAACCACACTGACAATAAAAATAACATGTGATCTTCACCTCCTATGTCTGTGTACTTCATATGGTTTACTAAAGATTTAGATGTATTAAAGATTATGGATGTAAAAAAAAATAGGGGCAGCAACCAGTGTGAGTAAATTGTGCAAGTGTTATATACTGCAGTACTGTCTGTGTCCACTGGGGGATGATCTCAAAAGTGAGTCAATCCCCATTGAGTCCTGTGTTAAAATGGTCACCTTTAGAGCAGAAAGAACTGCATTTGCACTGTACTATGTGTGAATTTTTATGTTTTTTTTTAGGCTTGCTCTTGGAGGTTCTGTTGGGTTTGTTGTCTGTACAGTCTTTGAGACTTTGACCTCGAATTGTGACACACATAGAGATAATCTTGATTATGATTGGAACTATACAAATACAACTGAGTTGAGCTGAATCAAATGAAATGAAATCAAATTCCTTTCTGATGATCCAGGCAGATATTTGTGCACAAGTAAAGGTGTGGACACTATGATTGACACATGTGTTTGGATCAGAGACTTCAGCGTTTCACTGTACCCACCGGAGCTCCTGCGCACTCCACATCAAAGTCCATTTTTTTATTATAGTCAGTAGACAGTGGTGCCAATGTGACAGCATCCAGAGGCTCCTTGTTTCAGCTTCAGAAACTTATGGGTAATATCAAGGAGGGTTTGTCCAGAGGGTTTGTTCAGGACAAAAATAGGCTTATCTAAAGCTGTGATGTTTGGCAGTTTTTTGGTGTTATTGCACATAAAATCCAGAATTACTCCCAGTCTCAGTAACTCCCAAGTTGCCTTAGAAGGATTAAGAATTCTGTTCATTTCTGTGCTCTTCTGTGGCTGTAGAGAGGTAAGAGGTTTAAAGAAGCGATTAACAAGTGACCAGATTTCACAGACACAACTCTACTCCATTTTTCAACACAGAAGCATGAAACAGCATCAGGCTTATGTATGTAATAGTTACAGTATATTTGCCTGTTGATATGAACCACAAGGAGAGAGCTGCAGAAGGAAGTTGTGTGTTTTTCATCTTTGAGTTGGGCTTCTGCAGCTTTATTTAAGAAACTTTGCAAATGTTCAATGAGTGTAGAAAAGTACTTGACATCTTCATTGAACCTAAACTGTACAGGAAAATGTCATCATCGCCACGGGAAATGTGACATGCTAGATTTAGTCATGATGAACAGTAAATGCCGTGACTGTAGACGTGTAGTGTTAAAGCATGTGTCACTACGTGATGATTATTTGTGGATGTCAGGTCTCTTTATGACACAAAGTGAAGTGAAATGTGAGACATCTGACCTGAGTTTTTTGCTTTAAGCACAAACCTTCGAGGTGAAAATGGTTAAAAGCTATTGTGTACAACTGAATATTTGTTAAATTAGGTCCCATAACATTGGCATGTTTCTCAGGAATTACAGTCAGCTCGGACTGGTTTTTTGACTGAGGAGAAAGTTAAGTATTGATGCTGATGTGAGAGAAGGGGAGGTCAAACTCTTTTGTGGGCTAGCGTACAAACAGCCAGGCTATTTTAACTGAACTGGGAATACTACTAAAAATTAAAATATCTACCACTAATATTGAAGTTTTTGAACAACATTTAAACAGGGTATCTTCAAACTATGTAAATGTATCTCCTTAGAAACACAGTCTCTGTCAGAGGGATTCAGTTTCTATTGACCCTTTAACAGGCATTGTGACCACACAGTTGAGATTTTTGGGTGATCAAGTTGTTCCTGTAAAACCTGACTAATACATTGTTGGCTGTTTGTCCGTTCCCCCTCAGGTATAAAGTATGTATTGATTATTCATATTTGAAAATAGTGACAAAGGTGAAAATCATTTGCATAAATCTACTATTCAGATGATGACATAAAATGAGACTCAGGTTTGAAATAAAAAAAAAATCCTACATGTTCTAGTGATTCTAATGAAACCATTACGTACATATTATATGTGTGTGTCTGTGGTGCCTGGGACTGTTAGTTCTTGCGTAAAGTTGTCCTAAACAGTCCGTCATCTACTGTCCATAACTGCTATATGCTTGGTTGGAATAGTTGTTAATGTGAAGCCAGGAACACAATTCTACCATTATTTTTTTCAAGTTTTGTTTCTTCCTGTGCCAGTTAAAGGGTTAAATACATGAATAAATGAACATTCATTCCAGGACTCAAACTTATTTTTACCCCAAACGTTTCTATTTTTCCTCAGGTGTGGATGATGAGCAGCTTCGTCAGATTCGAAAACCTGGTCAGGTTAAAGGCCAGACAGACTTCAGCACCAAAACACCACACCTCATCCTCACACTGCTGCCTAGTGACAGAGTGGACAACCCGGCCAAGAAGAATCGCAAGAAGAGAGCGGCAGCCACAGACACCACAACCTGCTCCCGGTAAGATGCTGCCAACTGCCACAGTGTGTGGAGTAACCCACTAAAACCGGGTGATACAGCCAAAAATGCCTTCATGATAAATATTTTCATAGCAGTTGATAACTATAAGTCTCAGTTTTGGTCCTCAGTGAAAGTTGAAGAAATCAGGCAAACATTTATGGTCTTTAATTCAGTACTAAAGGATACACCGAGGCAAATATGATGATCAAGGGGATGAAGAAGATGCAAAACAATAAAAAAGGTGCAAAAACATTAAATGTGATGTAAAAGTCACAAAAAGATCAAAGTGACATAGAAGCTGCAAAATGTCCAAAACAAAATAAAAGATGCCAACTATGTAAAACATGCCAGAACGCATAAAAGATGTGGAAAGACAAAGATATCACAAAAAGACACAAAACAGCGTGAAAGACAATAAGAAATAAGAAAGAAAAGAGAAATGGGTAAGATGGAAATGCAAAAAGAAAAATGACATGAAAGACCATTTGATCACCCACGATCATGAGAGGTTCCAGGTTCAATTCCCAGACGAGCCCCCAAATATGGTACAACCTCAAAATAAACTTGGTTTAAAGAGACCATAGCACATGAGATGCCACATTATGCTACAGTGTTAATTCAGGTTTTAATTCAAATTACTCACAACTGGCCAAACAAAAAGTAAGGGAGTAGAGAGCCCCAGCAAAATGAAACGCAAACAGGGAGAAGGCCGCAGAGCAGCCAAGAAGTTGACCATCAAAGTTTCTTTCCTAACCTAATACAAGATTGGCTATCCCAAAGAAATAAAACGGAGAGCAGGACTTCCAGTAACTCTCCACTCAAGTTTGACAAATGTAACTACACAGAAAGTGCTAAAGCTATTTGCAGCTGTGGAGTTCAGTATTCTGCAGGTGGAGTCAGACAGAGAGCGGCTCCACCCGTCCGGCTTTTATCTGTGCCTTTATCTGTGCCAAAGTCTCTGTTCAGCTAATCAGCTCTGGGAAAAGGAGCACATAGACAATGAATACAACATTATGAAATAAAGCACAAAAATGTGGGCTGCACAGAGGCGCACATACCATATTTGACACTTTCAAGCTGTGGGATTGACACATTGGGTATCCTTATGTGGACAATAGGGATGCAGACACAGACCAACATACAGGACTGTGAAACCAATCTGTTTATTTCATTGCATATAATGACATGAATGATGCAGAAAGTTCAATGGAAGACACACAAAAACAAGCATGAAAGATGCAAGAAGAACAAAAGCATTTTCCAAGATTACATAGACAATAATGACACTCCACCACTCGTAGTTTTAACATCCTGAAAGTCAGTTGTGGTGGACTGTATTTTTTTCTCCCGACCCACTGCTCACTTTGTAGACAATTGTGTGGAAAAACTAACAGTGCTGACCCTGTGTTTAGACTGTCTGTCAACCAGCATGCAGTGTTTTATTTAGACTACCTCACACCGCACTGGAAACACCAACTTATACTGCACAACTTTATTGGTCACCTGTTGTCGTTTCCCATGTCCGCTTACCTTCAGGATAGGAGTTGAAATCTGTCTCTTTTGTCTCCATTCCCGTCTCTCAGAGGCTCAGAACAGGGCTGCTGCCTTCGTTCACTCTACATCGACTTCCGCCGGGACCTTAACTGGAAGTGGATCCATGAGCCCAAAGGTTACAAAGCCAACTTCTGCGCTGGCAGCTGCCCATATCTGTGGAGTGCCAACAACCACTACAACATGGTGCGTTGGAATGTTGTGACTTTAGTGCTGTCACTCAACTTCTTTGCTTAAGTATGAATTTGAGGCTTGAGTATTCTCATTTTAGACAACCTTATACTTATATTTCACAGCCTATTATGAACAAATATTGGATTTTTTTCGCCACTACATTTGTCTGACAGCTTTATATAATTTTCAGATGATCATTTTTTGTCTGCTAAGTGAAGCCTGCATGTCTCCAAACATTGTTTTTGGATTCTTGTGAAAGATGTAAAGTTTAATTGTTCCTTTAGAGGTGTGATAGCATACATGTAGGATTTAGAGGGATCTACTTGCATAAATGGAATATGATATGCGTATTGCATTTTACAGTTACTGTAATCACTTCTAAACCCACTGGGATCGATAGGGTGAATGTTGGAATACAGTGGAATCCCGGGTTATGAGATTAATCCATTCCACGATGAAACGTGTGAAACAAAAAAACTTGTTAGCCAGGCCCGGTTTTCCCACAAGAATACATGTAAAACCAATTAATCTGGTCCAAGACCCAAGAAAACTCCCATTTACACACATGCCTGCGTTCACATTTATTCATTATTATTATTTGAAAAGGAAGTTATGTTAATTATCTGAGAAGGAATGCATGAAATTAGTTCTAAAAATTATTTATAATGACATGTTGCCTATCATGGGTTTTCTTGTCACTATAGAATGATCAAGCGGTGAATTTACTTTTATAACACTGCTTTAATGCATGAACTCTGGACATGAACAGGCAGGGAATGACACATGACAAGATGCAGCTTCTAACTCTCACAGTCGTAAAGTGGCCACTGCCGTAAAGTGTCTCAGTGACGTAAAGCTGCAACACACAGTAGCTTACTCTCTTAAAGCCATATGACACTTACCATCTGCATCCTTCTTAGGTCCCATGATGAAAAAACACAAAACAAAGCACTATTTCAGGTGAAAAAAGGCACAAATATGAAGCACAATACAGCTATAGAGTTTCACGTCTATGCTTCCAGTCGGTCGTTGAGAAGCGAGAGTGTGCATAGAGTGCTTCCCTGAACTATTTTACTTGCAAACCGAGTTTTTGCACATGAGCCGGTACAAAATTTTGCCCGATGTCTTTCTCGTAACCCAAAAAATTTGTTTGCCAAAGCACTTGTAACCCGGGGTTCCACTGTATTTGATTTTTTGCAGTCTCAGAATGTATTGCTAGACACTATAACACTAAATCCTACACATTGCACCTTTAAGCACTGGGTTTAGCGTTTTTATCCCTCCAAAACTAAGTAAATTGTTTCAAACTCTGATTCACATGGCTCTCACAGTACAATGACACTATAGACATGTGTCATGTTCTGTAATATGATACTACACTGCAAATGAAATTACCTATCAGTATGTAAAGTAGTTCAGATGATCTCATTGATTCTTCAGTGAGTGTGCTCACTGTGTTCACTAAATTACATGCTGGTATAATCTTGACACTCATAACCATTTTAGGGAAAATGTAAAAGATATTTAAATCACCTCGGAGTACACAGTTTAATCAAGCTTCAGTTGACTTTAACACTGACTTTAAGGTGTAGGAATATACGTTGTTTGTGGCAGCCGAACACCATGGTTAGCTATGAGTGGTTAACCTCAGCGTTATAAATGGGCTGTCACCTCACAGAGGTTTGTTTTACAGCACAGCATATACGCTTCTGCAACACAGCCTGTTTGTCTTATAGTCCACGGCTTGGCCAGATGCCACGCCGGCTCTCACAGAACTGTGTTTTTTCACTTTCTGGTCTTTCCTAACTTTATTTAAGAGCAACAATGTATGCAGTTTACATATTTATTTATATGAATTAACTCAGGGTTCCAAAACTTGTAGCTTAAGGACAATTTCTGGTTCTGAGGCGAGAGCAGGTGCAGGAGCAGGGAAAAAAATGGAGAAAAAAATAAACTGGTCTGTAAATATGTGTTACGCAACTGACAGTTATAATTACTAAAATACATATTCTGCTTTTCTTCAGTGACACATTTGGGTTTCTTGGAAAGACTGATACCAAGATGCAAAGCAATGTATTGCTCTTTACTTTTGATTTTTTTAAACTCTCATAGTGAAAAATCTTTATACTAAGAGTCAGGAAACACACTTTTAATTGGCTGTTTTGACGCAGATTGGACATATTCCATCTACCACATCACTATTGCATTTTAAAATATTATCATACCATTACATCTGAGACCATTTGCCACAGTCTAAGTTACAACGTTGTCCATGTCTAATTAAACACACCACTATACACTGCCCATACCCCCAAAAAGTAATTTGGACTACCTTTAATTTTCATTTCGGCACATATTTGCACATTCGCTGTAGCATTCTTTCAGTGAGCCTATGTCGAGAGTTGCAGTAATTTTTTTGCCAACATCTTCAAAACATTGTGTTAAAGTCTGCTACAGCACATCCTAAAGATTCACCATTTCATTTTTTAATCTCTGAGAACATATATGTAACTAGAATGCACACAGTGAGCGCAGACCTCTGCCAAGGCAGCTCAGTTTCTCTGAATAATAAAAATCTACGTTATCATATGAACCTATGCTCATTTCCCGCATAATGTTATTGCACCCAGTAGTGGTATTCTTAACTACAGTATATGTAACTTTCATTATTGGATTTTTTGATGATGAAATCCTACCGTGAGCATTTGGAATCACATACATATCATTATTAGTTTATTCATATGACTTCCAAACTGGATCGGTCGAGGCCCGGGTTAACAACGACTGCCATCAGTGCTGTTAACCAACAGGGTGCTGGTGGAAACTGGAC
>JAQQAE010016631.1:0-11702 GCA_029823295.1 Pseudamia nigra
CATTCACACTCACATTCATACCTATGGACAATTTAGAGTGACCAATTCACCTAAACCCCTAGTGCATGTTTTTGGTTATGGGAGGAAGCCGGAGAACCCGGAGAGAACCCACGCAGACATGTACATGTAAAGTCCACACAGAAGGGCCCAGGACCTTCTAGCTGTGAGGCACGAGTGCTACCCACTGCACCACCGTGTGGCCCACAAAATACCCAATAAAATGAATTAATGTGAACAAAATAATTAAGAACATTTATAAAAATGAACAAAATAATTATTAGAACAGAATAATAAATTAAATGAATATGTGAACAAAATTATCAAGATAATGAGTAAAAATAAACAATAACAAAGAAAATGTGTAAAATTTAACAAAATAATGAAGAAAATGAGTAGAAATAAACAAAATAATCAAGAAAATGTATAAAATAAACAAAATAATTTAGAAAATGCGTAAAAATGAATGAAATAATCAATTAAATGAATAAAAGTGAACAAAAGTATCAAGAAATACAGAGTACAAATAAACAAAATAATCAAGAGAATGTATTAAATTAACAAAACAATTTTTAAAAATGAGTCAAAATGAACAAAACGATGAACACAAGTCAGCGACATTTTCAAGAGAATGTGTTAAAAGAACAAAATAGTCAATAAAATGTATAAATGAAAGAAATTATCAAGAAAATGCGCAAAAAACGAACAAAATATTCAAGAAAATTTGCGAAGCACAAAAAGTCACGAAAATCAAAAAAATGAAGAAAACAGTCAAGTCAGTGCGCAAAAATGAACAAAATAAAACAAAACAAATAAACAAACCAAGAATATGTATTTTTAGATACAAAAAGTACACCGCGTTTTATTGCCGGAGACAAATGTATATTTAAATCTCCGCCTATGAGAGCGGTAATGTCACCGGCCTCCGTCGGAGCTACGGTCCGAGCTGTGAAGCTACGGTCGGAGCTGTGGTCGGAGCCCTGCCGGCTTCGCGGTTCAGCCCCGCCGTGTCGTTGTGCTCCAGTATTGGCTAGTTTTCAGCACGTTATGCAGAGGAGGGCTGGAGGCTGGGCCAGCGGAATGCTACGTGTCTTGGAAGTCCCTTTAAAACCCCCCTCGTCTCCTTGTTTGACCGTAGCCAAAAGTTTTGAGGTTAACTCGAGCGGAACGGCGGACAGACACCCTCCTCCTCCATCTCCTCCTCCAGGCCTGGCATTGAAGCGGTCCGTACCCGGGGTTCGGCACAGTCCGTCGGCGGTGTTTGCACTAGCGACTCGTAAGAAATGTCTGGAGCGAAAAAACTTCGTACGGTATGTAGATGTGGCGATAACACGGGAAAAGAAAATTACCAAAGGAGAGCTGTCATCAGATTAGAGCTGGTGTTTGACGTGTAAAGTAACTTAATAATGCATAGTAGCGCCACAGCGGAGACGGTGGTGGATGCCCGCTATACGACGCCAATTCACCGCTATAATCTTCCAGAACAACACCAAAACTATACCTAATGACATGCTCCTTCAAATGTCCTCTAATCTGTCCTGTTCGGTCATTTTCACCTAGTTTCGTCCAGATCCAGGTGTGATGGTTCAGACATGCCTGGACTGTGAATAGGCCGGTTGTTGTAGTAGCGTATCCATGTCAATTTGGCCCATTCATAACGACTGCACAGGGGCAGAAAGAAGCCAGTGTGAGCCGACACACCGAGGAGAACTGAGCAGCAGTTATGGTGCAAACTTGGAAAACATATTGCTCTACACATTGTTCATATGATAAACTGATACTTTTAGATCCAAGGGAATATTTTGGTCCAGCAGGAACGTAATGTAGAGTTTCAGATAAGGTGTAACCATGAGTCCTATCGCTACAGATCAGTTTCGTTGCACACTGAGTGCTGTAGTCATAATATTTGTCATTGCTATGAACTGGATAAATGTCTTCTTGCCCTGTCTTATTGTAACTGTCTTAATATTTTCCCATAATATTTGCATACTATTTTTCCATATTTGCATTATTTCCCATATTGCCAAGGGAAATAATGCAAATCCTAAACAATGTGGGGCTTACTTTGACTCTTATTTATATGCAATATGAACACAAACAGTTTCAAATATCTTCCTATCCCACCTTAGAATGTCATTTTTTCACATTTCCACACAGGTTTAATGCAAATCCAGTGTCCATCTTTGACTAAACCTCTTCTCAGATGCTCTAAATCATGTTTAAAATCACTTCTGCACATCCCCTAGGTCAAATCGCCTTGTTTTTGAAGGATTTTTACTCATTTTCAGGCCTAAAATTGCAGTGGCTGATCTTTTTTTGGAATACTGTCTGTGACAGACCCAATGTTGAGGATGCATGTTTTCAGATAAAAAGAAGTTGAAATATGTTACTCCCCACAAGTCAAAGTAATTTGCATTGCAGACTTATTCAGCTCTTACTTTTTATCTATAAAATGCCATAAAACAGCTTGACATCACTCATTATTATTCTATTACTCAAAATGTTAACTATACCTGATGATCAACTCAAAATCCAAAGCTGTTTAAATCTGCAAATATGGTCTCTAAAGAACTAAAAGGTGAATTTGCATAACAAGATAAATAGTTGGTTTCATATTGCGTGAGTGTAAACCACTATTCATGGGTGTGCTTTCTAGTAAACAGATTCCGAGTGCCTTATCATCAGGATTTTGGACACAGGAAGTAGGCTGAACTGGAAGTAAAGGATAAAATGGTTATGCAACATCTTGCAGATTTGTAACAATGTGTAACACCGACACAGAGCGAGGCTGTATAACACATTTAACTTGGAATAACTGTCTCCAAAGTGAAAAGTCATACTTAAAATCAAGTGTAGTGCTAAGAGTGAAGGCATAGATGTCAGCTGTAAGGAAATTACTACTAACTGATGATAAAAAGCTTTGATTTAGAAGAAAGTTTAGTGAGACGTCAAGTTTTTTTTCTCAATAAAGTGAGTTGTTAAAGTGCTGTGATTTCGATACTAGAGTCAGAGCGTTGGAAAAAAGGGATGAGGAAAAGGGAAGAAGCAAAGCACTTTGTTGACAGTAAATGTGTGCAATCACTTCCATTGTGACACATTTCCACGCAAAAATTGGTAAATTCATGCAGACATGTGCGTACGTGTCTTGTGTGTCATCTCCCCAATTGACCTAGGGCCTGCCACTTTCATAAAGTTTTAATAATGTTTAAACAGAGGTGCAGTCGTTGACAGTGTCCCGGATCTGCGAAAGGTAAAAGACACAGCAGGATGTGATGGTGGAGGAGGAGGAGTAATTAGGATGAATATGTAAAGTGCAGAGCTGTGGGGTGGGAGTGGGTGTGGGTGCAGAGGGTGAACATGTGGGCATGAGCACTGCCACATCATCGCTGGGCTGAGGCAGCACACTGGACACATTGTCCACTGTGTCCTCGCCCTCCTTCCATGTCCCCCTCCACCTCTACCCACACGCAGTCAAGACGTCCCATTCATCCACAAAGTCACTACACACTGGCATATAAAAAAATGAACATATTGATTTTACACTGAACTTTTCAAATTGAATACTGAGCTGTTCTCAAAAGAAGAATTTTTGTATCAGTCAATGCTGATACTGTACTGTAGTTATCACAGTAAAGTCAAATTCGTGTTTTTTTCAAGTGTAAGGCCTCGTTTTAGGTCCTGAGTGAAAGTTGAAGATATGACATGGTTATTTGCAGTTTGAAATGATTAGTAAAATATGCAAAATACAAAAATGGCATAAAAAACACTTAAAGGCCTAGAACCTAGAAAGCCCTCAGAGAGCACAGACCTGCACCAAGCCAGCTCAGTTCCTTTACATGGTGAAAACCTACCATTATCATTTGAACCTATGCTCATTTCCCCATAATGTTATTGCAACCAAAAGTAATATTCTTACATTTATTTGACCCTTCTGTGTCAATGCAAACCTACCATTGGCATATAAAATCACCTACGTATCATTATTATGTTATTCACCAATAGTAATATGTCCGTAATGGTGGTTTTCTTCTGGATCTAGTTCTGTAAATGTTGAAGATGCGTCAAATCTGTGGTCACATCACTGAATCTGCAGACTTTCCACTACAATTTGGTGTCAGATGCATGTCTGCAACTTTCCTCTTTTCTGCATCTTCTGGATCCAGACGATGATCTAGATCACGCCCAGAATCTAATTGATTGGCCCTTGTGCCATTTCTGATCTATCCAGAAATTTCCATCCAAATCCATTCTTCCATGCATTGTTGGTGTGCAACCTATTCCCCGAGGCATTTGAAAATGATTTATTCAATATTAATTTTCTCGGTTTATTTTATTTGCAGTGACAGCTAAAGCATGTCCATGTTTTCTTACTTTATTTAATTTTCCTTGTACAGTGTGTTTTCATTTTCTCATGATAGTAGTTTTGAATGCTCTGCCACTAACTTCTGTAAAGCTCTGCCCATGAAGAAAAGCTTAAAACAAATAAGCGTCTAGTTTCCTGAACCAAAAACCAGCCTTGAACAAAATAATTTGTTTCAACCAATATTAAAATGTTTATTACTATAGGATTTTTGGTTATATTGCCAGGCTCAGGTAATTATTATCTGCTGAAAAAGATGGATGTTGGTTTCACAGTCCCATGTCCACATCATCTGCATGCACGTCCACATACCTGGCGTGTCAGTGTGATGGCTTGAAAACGGATGGACCATTTTACTTTAAACTTGGCATTTTTGTTGATGACTTGAAGATCTTTATCCGGTCAACGTTTGAGATGGGTGGCACCAATCTTTTTCAATAGGGGGTGCTACTGATTGGAACAAAAAAATATGCAGTATTTTGAAAATGGTTATTGACCTGTTACATGTGTGGACATTATAGCGACTTTTGGGGTAGATGGTGCTCTTTCTTTTTGATGGAGACGCTCCTGCTTGTTTTAAACTACGGTAATCTGATAACTTGAGAAGATCTGAACCAATTTACTTGAAATTGGCCATGTTTGTTTGTCACTATAATATCTCCATCTTGTAAACTTTTGGGATAGGTGGCACTACTTGCTTTAGATGGGGGGGAGAGGGAGTTAACTTTAATTCCATTAATTTTTTAGAATTGATGGTGCTTTTAGTTTTCAACAGGGGTTGTTTCAAAAAGATCCAATAACTCAAAAGTGAACCAATTTACTTGAAACTCGCCACCGTTATTGACCATAATCAGATCTCAAACATACCAGTTTTTGGGGTAGGTGGCGCTGCTGCTTCTGGAATAGGGGGCACTACTACTTGTAAGTGCACGTGTTTGAAAGTAGCTGAACCAATTTAAACATGCCATTATTGTTGCTGACCACTTAAAACATCTTCATCATGTAAACTTTTGGCATAGGTGGCACTATTGCTTGGAACAAGGGAAGACTCAAAATTCTTGGCTGCCTTATCGGTTTTGAGAATTGGAGCATGAAAACAATGATGCCTCTGGGTACATTTACCTGTTTGGCAGCAAGTGGAAGTTGTCTGATAAGGCTTGTGTGACAGCTTTAGAAACCTGCCAATGTAAAACATAGATGATTTGTCACCACAATTAAAGCCTGACGTCAAATATGCACACATACTCTTCACCAAGATATCACACTAAAACCAGTCTGTTTCTTTGTTTTTCCTGCATGATAAATGGCACATAAGTAGTTAATTTTGATTCACTTCTAACCCTGCTTGCTCCATTTCAGGACCTAACTCGATCTACCAACGTGGTGTACCAGGCCCACCATGTCAGCCGAAGCAAGAGAGGGCAGGTTGTGGGCACCAGGGGAGGCTTCAGAGGCTGCACCATTTGGCTCACTGGTAAAACACTGCAAAAGTACCTAAAGTTGTGTTTAATTTGATCTAGGTTTTACACCACCATGGCAGAATTTGTGAATTATTGTGAAATTGTCAGAAAATATGATTAATCATGCAAAAACCTGTTTGTTCTTTCAGGGTTAGTGGTCAGGCGAGGTGATTTTATTATCACAGAATTATGTTTGCTCTTTTTGAATCATAGTGACAAGTGGAACCATCCAAATGATCCCAATCAAAGGTTTCCATACCCTTCAAGTTTTGGCCTGATAATATACACCAAAGTTGACACATGCAGGTTTAAGTGTGACCTGTTTGCTTGTAATTAGTGGCTGTGTATGAAAAGTCAGTGAATCTCGGGGCTTTGGACAGTCTCCTACACATTTCATCCAGTGTTGCATTGACTCTGCTGGATTCTGAGCCATGGGGAAAGCAACAGAGATGTCAAAAGGACCTGTCAGTGATGGTGATTGGTCTTTATGAAACAGGAAAAGGTTCTAAATATCTGAATATTTCAGAATGCCAGTCAGTAGTGTTCAAACTCTGATAAAGAAGTGGACAATCAGAGGTTCTGTTGCAACCACGTCACACACTGACAAACACTTCAGCTACAACTGCCGGGAAAATTGTTTAGGATACAAAGAAAAATGAATAACAATAAACAAAACTGAAGAAAGTAATCCACATATTAACAAATGAATTGATCACATGAACATGTAGAATGGCACTCGGTGGCACTCTCCCCACA
This sequence comes from Pseudamia nigra, assembly GCA_029823295.1. Taxonomy (NCBI): domain Eukaryota; kingdom Metazoa; phylum Chordata; class Actinopteri; order Kurtiformes; family Apogonidae; genus Pseudamia; species Pseudamia nigra. The sequence goes on from JAQQAE010016631.1 coordinate 6,574, forward strand.
GATCTGCACAAAAATCTATCATATTTGACCGAATATACATTACAAATATCATACATACACCAAACATGTTCAGTCACTCCCCATTATCTCAGTTTTGGTGATGGATTCAAATCTCTGACCCTGTTTGATACTGTACAACAGATATATTTCAATCCGTCAAATTCTGGGTTTTACTTGGATGCACACCAAATCTGAGATATTCATAGGAACCCTTCTCCTAAATATTTATTTATGTATTTATTTTGTCAAGATCCACACCAAAAGTTTAATATTTTTTCTTTGGCCGAAGCTCTGCCTTCCAACAAAACACGCTGAAATTGGGTCAGTAGTTTTTTCATAATCCTGCGAACAGTCACGAGAAATAAACAAACCAACAGATACCGGTGACAAAACCCATGGTGGATGTAAAAAAAAAAAAAACAATACAATATAATGGTAAACAAAATGGATACAGCATAATCAAACATAAAATTAAGAATATTAACAAAATAATAAACAAATTGATGATCCAGTCAAATGGACGCCACATATTAGGTCTTAACCATATGTTTGGGAAAAGCAGCTGTAAGACACCGAGACAAGTTCCGAACTGCAAAAATGTATCAATATAGTGCACTCCCGTTCCAAACACATCAATATGAGTCCGTATTTCTGTTAGGTCTGTCTGGTGCGGGGAAGACCACAATCGGTTTTGCCCTGGAGGAGTATCTCGTGTCCCATGCCATACCCTGCTACTCTCTGGACGGAGACAACATCCGCCAAGGTCTAAACAAGAACCTGGGCTTCTCTGCTGAAGACCGCGAGGAAAACATCCGGCGGATTGCAGAGGTGTCCCGACTGTTCGCTGACGCTGGCCTGGTGTGCGTTACGAGTTTCATCTCTCCTTTCACCAAGGTCTGAAAACATGAAATACTAGCTGTCAGGCTCAAGTACTATAAGTTTATATGAAAACCGGACACGCTGACGTCTGAAGAACACAGATACAGTGTGGTATTTTTTTCAACTACAGGATCGTGATGAGGCCCGGAGGATCCATGTGAACGCTGGGCTGCCTTTTTTTGAGGTCTTCATCCACGCTCCTCTCGAGCTGTGTGAGAGCAGAGATGTTAAAGGTCTTTACAAGAAGGCTCGCGCTGGAGAGATCAAAGGTCCGTACGGCAACATGTTTCCACCCACTGACTTACACATTGAATACCAAACCCTTACAAGCTCATTAACTGAGTCATACCCCAATGAAGTTCATTTTGAATTGAAGTTTTTATTGATCTGACAAGTTAATATTTCATGTTCCAGGCTTCACCGGTATTGACTCTGACTATGAGCGTCCTGAAGCACCAGAGTTGGTTCTAAAAACTGGAGAGCTGTCGGTGAACGAATGCCTCCATCAACTGTTGGAGCTTCTGAAGGATCAGGTGGGTACGATGGGTGCCCATAGCAGGGTTTACATCCAGATGTGTTGCAAATTTAAACCAAATTTTCTGAAATTCAGCAAAAAAATGCATGTTTCAGTACACTTTTTCTATTTAAATTGGAATGTCTACAGGTCCTTGAAATGTCTTTAATTCAGCTTTACAAAAAAATAAAATAACTTAAAATAACTTCGCTGTTAAAGCCTTAAATTTGAATTTTGCCACAGACATTTGATCTGATGTCCACCTGATCTGATGCACAGTATCTGAGCTTTAAAGCTACACCTGCACCTACATCAGACGTGACCTTATCTGTTGGTAAATATAGCTTGGTTCATTTTTGGTGAATATTTTCTTCAGTTTTTTTGGTCAATTTTTGGAGAGTTTTGTACATCTTTGTTCATTTTATAGATTACTTTTTTTTTCTTGATTAGTTTGTACGCTAACAATTTTTGATCAGTTTTGATTATGTTAATTTTTGTCATGCTTAGTATTCATCTTTTTGTTCCTTATGCAGATATTTTGCTTGCATTTTTAGAATTTTGTACATTCTCATTCTCTTATTATTTTGCTCATTTTTGTAAATTTTGGTCATTTTTTGCTTATTTTCTTCCTCTTGATTTCAGTCCTCCTTTTTATAGGGTACATCTTACTGACTTTCACATTTAAAATGCATAAAAACTTAGATATTCTAGATTCATATTATAGACATTTAAATAGCATCAAATGTATGTATGTATCCACAGTCATCTTCAGTTTAATAATCCTTTTACTGCCATCATAAATACTATTGCATACAGCAACGCAGCCTTATTGAACTGTGGATTAAGGAGCTGATAGACATAAGGTCTGTACTTTCACACAGCTCTTGCTCCTGGACTGAAACTCAGGCTGAGTAGATGGTGCTTGCTCCGGTTATATTGATAGAACAATAACTAATTAGAGCTCGACTTTTTTGCCTGTTCTGACAAAGTTGAAAATGTTCAGATATCATATTTAAACTTCACATCATAAAATATTTGGTTTTATGGCATTAACAGGCAAATGCATAAAATAATATTTGCTATGCCAGTGGTTTGCACAGCTGGGTTGATCCTTTGATTGGTTCTAAATTCAGAATCAGAGTCAGATTCACCAGACCAGGACACTGAGTTCTGATATTTCTTCTCCATCCAACTCACCGTTATCTATGTCCTGCAGCATTGTCAAACCCTTACTGACAGTCAAAGAGCATTTTCTCTGATCCATTTTCTCCTGACTAACGAACGAACTAAGAAAATAACTAATTAATTAAAAAAAATAACGGCATAAACTAGAATATTTGCAATCTCTGCAGAGATTGCGTAGGACTGCTGATTGAGATGACTGGCACTGAAAGGCTGACTCCTCCCTGCAAATGTATCCAAGTGTTCTCGAGCTTGTTTTTGCATCTTAGTTGCCAAGTCACACATGTTGTAATTTGTTGCTGACTGGGAGATATGTTTTTTCATTCATACAGCTACATGCATTTGAAAAGGCGAGACAGGTCAAAATGACCTCATGGCGGTTCTAGTGTTAAATGACAAATTACATTTTTACATTCAGATATTTGCTAAATCTGTCTCATTTGCATTCATTTGTGTTTACCATTTATCAACACAACTGTTCCACCTCTCCCAGGTGTGATATTTCAAAGTTCTTTTCATTTTCAGTTTATCCACTCACTGATTTTTATGTTCAAATTCAAATAAAAGTAGGTGAATGGAAAAGTCTGTGTCTTTGCTGAAGATTACCAAACATACAAATGCATCCAGTCAACTTGTAATTAAGGTTGTTAAAGGTCCATCTGTCAGCACACTGAATTATATATCCTTATGCACACAGGTTGGTTTAAGCTTAGTACATTGAAGGATTGTCTAGTCTAGAATTACATCCTTGAAATCTGACTATCAACATCCTGAAGTAGACTTTGAGCAAGGTTTACACTCCAGGTTAAAAAGAAATTCTGGAGTGTGTGTGTGTGTGTGTGGTTAAGTTCAGGATGTTTAGCTTTTGATTGGCAGCAACAGATCAATCATTTAACCACAGGGAGCAGTGACTTATGAACATTGTATAAAAATACACACCAGTATTTCAGCATTGTAAAGTACATTTTGAAATGTGCTCAGTGCATCACAGGGTTAAGGGAGGGGTAAGAATCACCTGGCCTAGCCCTAACTATATGCTTTGACAAAAAAGAAAATTTTATAGTCAAGTGTTAGTTTAGTTTAGTTTAGTTTAGTTTATTTCATTCATCCAACATAATACATATCAGAAAATACAAAAAAGAAAAAAAAATTGAATGAAAAGGAGTTGAAGGAAGAAAACTTATATCTCCTCCTCTCACAAAAGTGCCTTACAATAAAACAAGTTGAAGCTCTCACAGCTTTTGTTCATTTGACAACATCAAAGCAGAATAAATGCAGCTACATTGCCATTAATACACAATGCTTCATATAATCTCTTTGTTTGCATATTTTGACAAAATTAACTGTTTGTAAAGTTTTTTTAAACTGATGCAGGGTTGTGCTACCTTTTTATCTCATTGTCCAACTTATTCCACAATTTCACTCCACTTTGTGAAACACACATGCTTTTTAGAGTGGTATGAACACACTGGTTTGAAAAAACATACTCTCCTCTTAATCCATAATTTCCTTCTCTCTCTCGGAACAATTTCTGGATAATTTCCTGGTAATGTGTTGCAAGTGGCCTTGTATATTATTATAAGAGTTTTAAAATTGACTTAATCTACTATTTTCAAAGTTTTGGATCTTAGAAATAATATGTTGTATGATCTCTGAATCCAACACCCTGGGCAAGCCTTAACACTTTTTCTGGAGTTTGAAGAGTGCTTCTAAATTACTTTTATATGTGTTGCCCCAAACCTCTATACAGTTATTGATGTACTGTATGGCAAAATAAAGGTAGGAAGGAGTGTGTCTGCATCCCGGACCCAGACTAGGAGTTGGTTCCACAGGAGAGGAGCTTGGTAACTGAAGGCTCTGCCTCCCACTCTAGTGTTAGATATTCAACAAACTGCGAGTAGGCCTGCACTCTGAGAGTGAAGAGTTCTGATTGATTTATAGGAAAGAATAAGGTCTTTGATATGGGGTGAAGCCTTATTGTGTAGAGCTTTGTGTGTTAGGAGGATTTTAAATTGTATTCCAAAATTTACAAGTAGCCAATGAAGCAATGCCAGTACCGGAGACATGATCTTTCTTCCTGACTCCAGTTAAGACTCACGCTGCAGCATTTTTGGATCAACTGGAGGGTTTTGTTTTTTTTTTTTTTTTTTAAATTGGAGGTTTTTATAGTTATTTGGATAACCTGCCGGTAGTGAGTTGCCATAATCCAGCCTAGAAGTAATGAATGCATAGACTGACTTCTGTGCATCACTGGGTTCAATCCGCCTTCGCCGGGATAGGCCGCTCCAGTGCCCCCTTCCCGACCTTTGCAAAGATAAAGGGGCAGAAAATGGATGGATGGATACAGAGATGAAAGAAGGTTGTTCTTCACATTTGTTTTGTATGAGAACTGAAGGATAAGTCCTGATCCACAATCACTACCAGGTCCTTCACAGCAGTGACGTGCACAGAGGTTTAGAGGGGCAGGTGCTCAACCAAGAAAAAAGGGCCCCCCCTTTGTGTCGCCCTGCTTGAGCATGTCATACACGGTGGCTAACACGAATTTTCCATAGTC
>JAQQAE010016632.1:0-11701 GCA_029823295.1 Pseudamia nigra
GGGTTACACTCCCACTGCACAAAGGTTACACTTGCACTTTAAACACTATGGGCACTAGCGGTCCATAAATGAACATTTACAGGGATTACATGTATCCAGCTTTGTCTGTCTTTAAATGTAAGACATCAGCTACGGCTGAAGCTAATGGATACTTTGCAACACTTTCATTTATTACTTACCTTTTTAATTAATTCAGTTTAAAATGTCACATACACAGTGACATCTTTGAGGATGTTCTTACCAAACCAGCTGTAAAAGTAACAATTATAGACGACTAAGACAGTCAGGACATATTCAGTGATTTGTGGCAGTTGAGATCCCTCCTCTGCTGGTCTTCTGCTCATTTCATTGATCATTCATGGTGTTTTGCATATCGGTTCTCTCAACTTTGGTGTATTTTGCTGCTCAAGGACAAATGCTGCCTTTTGAACTAATTTACTTGATACACACTAATCATTATGTGTCACCACCAGCGACTTGTGTCAAGAAAAGAGAAGCAAGGTCGATCACATTTAATACAAAGGCTCTTCAGAAACTTGTAATAACAAGATGGTCATTATGTTTTCACTGAAATATGGGAACTTTTGCCCGCGACACCATTTATAATCAACAGTTGCCTTTTAAACCACTCAGACAGTCCATTCAAGTGCATAGGCCTTAATATCCATTGTCTGGGCCAGGTGCCACAGCAAATGTGATTGTATCATGAGGAAGTGTAGCTAAAGACGACAACAACGAGCACAACTAACGCTACAGATGTGATTACATTTAGCCAATAACGGTAAAATGTAATCACATTTTTCTGCAATTCCAGTCATTTTATAGGAAGAAAAACAACCCTGTTTACTTGGCTGTGCTTGTTTGTAATGACCATCCCTGGCGACATCCCGGATTCCTACCAGTTTCTCATTTTAACTATGCATTTTGTCATTTGCATGTTTACAGTATGTGCAGTGAATCCTGGCTTTGAATTTGTGATGAAAATGCTGCTGAGGTGAAGGAGTTAAGGGGAGTGAGGAGCAGTGGTGTTGTTACTGACGACTTACATTTTATTCAAAATTTCAAGTGGAGGCGAAGAGCGCCTCTTGAAATAACTCATACCTAAATTGACCAGTGTCTCAGAAATCTGTATTATGTTTAACGTAAATAATTTGTTTCACTCATTGTTCTACATTAATGGTCAAGTTGTTTTCGACTTGGCTTATGTTTCAAGAATTAGTATGAAACTACGAATTCAAACCTACATCACAACTCCAGGTAAAACTTGTGTGCACTGGATTGTGAATCAAGCTTTAATTGCTGGTTCTGAAACTCAGAAAGAGTTCAAACGTATCTTCAGTCGTCAACTCACTCAAGATACATACAAAAAATTACAATAATCTAGTTTTCATATGATGCTTAATTTTTTTGGCCCCATGTAACCAGGGTAAAAAACCTAATCAGCATAGAGTTATAGAAAGTAATAACTAATTCTCCATAATTCATGCTTGACTACAAAGTCCAGAGTTGTTCAGTTGCATCATCAGAGTACAGCGTTGTCTCAAATGCAAATTAAATGCCTTTTTTCTTATGCTTGATCTGTAGGTCATGCGATTGACAATCAGTCCAAACTTGCTGCCTTGTTCTATGAAGTTTATTACGATCACCCTAAATGATACATTGAACGGCCCCAGCAAACTAATCCATCTGATGCCAATAGACAAACAACCTCCATGTTTTCTAAGGTAAAATTGCTGTTTTTGCCTAAAGTTTGGTGTCTTTATGACAGGACATGGCTTTCTGATGGCAAGGTAAACTAGTGATCCTGCATACACACTCAGGCATCCAGGTTCTTTAAATGAAAACACTCATTTTACCTCACAGAACTTAAGAGTTGTTTTTGTCTCTCACTGCCTTGATCAGTTGATTTAGACTTGAGCAAACATTTTAAAACAATATGATAATGATGTATTTTGAGGTAAAATGACGGTTGAATAATGTTTTCGAAGGTCATTCCAGTCTGCCTCTCCAAACTGGAGGCGCATTGAAACTATGTAAAACACTAACAACGCGTAAGTACCTCCTACAACCTGAATATAAACATACAAGCTAATAACTAGAAATGTGGTGCTTCGGATGCTTTTCTTCCCGTTCAGATTTTAAATAGACACAAGAAGGGACACGACATCTCTGCCATTATGTCATTTTTACAGCATAATGCTAATTATTGCTGTTTCCAGGCTACATGCAATAATTCAATAGAAATTGCAGTGCTTCCTTAAGCCTTGCCAATAATCTCTGGAATAACATGCACACTGCCAAAAATTTTGTTTACTAATCCATTTGAGGCAAAAGGAGATGCCTAAATCGAGGTGCGCTGCAGTGGACGCTACATTTAAATTAAACTAAATGGCTTCAAGTCCATTTTGTGTGAGTCTGTGTGTGCCTGTAGAATCACTGGACAGGGCCTGTTGGACGTCGGGTACAATTAGAGCGCTGAATGGTTGTGTGTGCCATCCATTTGGACACGAGTCATCGGGATGGAGACGGAGATGGACTTCCTCGTTGGCCCCAAAGCAATCTGAGAGCCAGGTTCCTCTCCTCTACACGCCACAGCGTCAGCACATGAGAGCCCAGCCTGTCACTCTCTGATAAGGCCCCTTTAACACGCCAGTGCTCATTACCTCATGCTAGATCAAATCCCCAAAGGGTTTCGGCTCCACTCCATCCTTCTTTACAGCCTTCCGGCCACTCATTTACAGAATGAAAGTGGAAACACTCACCTGTGAACTGGAGATGGAAGGAACAGCAGGTGGAGGAAATGGAAGCCATCCTGCCTTGACTCACCCAAGATCTTAAAATCCTTATTTGCCATTTTCATAAGTGCAGGATTTTCCCCTTTCCCCGCTTTCATTTTCTATAAATTGGAAACTTATTTTCATATATTCTTTGCTGATGATGTGCACCCCAGAGCATTTTAAAGTTTCATATGGCATATGATAGGACATTGCACCAAACATACATTTGCGTATTAGAAACAGGCCAAGATTAGATGACTGGTGCCTTTGAATGTTTAATCAAGTCAAAGGTTGCTATATGTTTGCTTTGATGATTATACTTTCTTGTAATAGCAGCTCCATTTCCAGTGTCACAGAAAAGACAAAACTTAAGAGACATGCAATGAGGCATTACAATCACAAAGCAATATTCAAAAGCCGTCACTATGCATGTAATCAGGGTTAAAGCTCCATGTTTCATTTCAGGATTGACAGCTGCACAATAGAGCGATTCAGTCTGCCAGACATGCCTGGCATTAGAGACAATGCTGTATGTTCTTATGGTAAGCTGATTCCTGCAGTTTTTCAAGCCCTTGACCTACTGTACAGTCTTTGAACAGTCTTTCAGTTAATGAAACAATTTTGAAGCAGTGGACATGTTATTATGTGCAGAATTACTGTATAACTGCTTTCCCCTTATTTAGCATCAGAATCCAGTAAAGGTTGTAGAGCTGTTCCTATTGGGTTGCTAATTTTCAGAGTAAAATATATTGTCGGGGGAAGCTGTGGATGTGTTGCCAGTTCGTGGCAGGGCTGACCTATAGAGACAGACATGCATTCATACGCAGTCATACCTAGGGGCAACACAGACCAATTAACCTAGCCCCTAGTGCTTGTTTTGGATGTAGGAGAAAGCTGGAGTGAACCCACGATGAACCCGGGACCTTCTTGCTCTGAGACACCGGTGCTAACCACTGCACCATCATGCCGCCCCTGACCCTAATGTGATACGTGAATTTGCCCAATTAAAACTAAATCAGCCTGTGCTCTAGATAATATTATAAAGGCTGCTCTCACTTAACTCATATGAAAAACAGAGGAAGTGTCCCAACAGGCTTCAAATAGATGTTTTGGGGTCGTGAACTGAAAAAGTTTGGGAACCAGTGCTGCAAAACACTCTAATTCCCTGAAGTAAAAACAAAATGAGAATTTATTTACTCACCACAAAAGACTTCAAATGGTGATGAAAATAAATCCTCTGTTTTGTTTTTCTGCAGACATATTCATGGTGAACTTTCCAGGCGAACAGATGTTTCACTCGGGATAACATCGCTGAACTTTTATGAAAGTCACGTGGTGATCCAAATATGGTATAATTTCTGACATTTAACAACTCGTTTTGTAATCATTGCGTGTAAGGTCATTTATTTTGCCAAGGGCACAGATCAAGTTCAAACCTATTTTCTTTGATGGACTGAGTGAAAATCCCTTTTGTGCATGTGTGTGTAACACTAACCTGTTATTATGAAATATAGAATGTCTAGATATATGACTACAATGAGCAGTATCATCTGTACTGACATATACAAGAGTAGTGATTTTGTGATGACGTAACCTGGAAAGGAAAATAACTTACTTTACGTTATTTATGAGCCATTATTACACTGAAACGTCGTAGATACCTATTGCTTCATATAGGTTTCTCTTCTCCCATAAGTGTATTTCAGACTGAACAGAAACGCATGACAATCACGTAACAGTGCGATTCTTTATTTGTGAGCAGAAAAACAAAACTACACACATTGATGTTCAGTTCATTATAGGTTTGAATTTCTGGGATCGGGTGAATTTCTGGGATCTGGTGGTGGTCTGGTTCGTCCTCAGTCTTCATCTGTGTGAGGATAGATTTACAGTCCGGTCTGATGTCGGCCCATTTCCTCTTGTCTAGAAAGGTAGAAAGTCAGAAATGAGAGGTGGTTCAACAAAGCAGGTTTTTTTTAAGTCTTGGGGAAATATGCTTACAGCTTAAAGTCAGTGTTTGTTTTTTACCTGTGAAAACTTTTTACGGTTCGCTGTGTCGAACTGGTCCCAGTTTCGAAACAGACGCAGCGCAGCTGGAAAACCCACACACAAACACAGAACTTTAACACACACACAACATGTAACAAAGTTTTTTTTACTAGTACTAACACTGTCTTGTTCGTCAGATGTTGTTGACATTACTTGTTGTTTTCAGTAGTGATACTTGTTAGACAGTGAGCACAAAATACAAGCAGAGCACAGCATTAGCATTGGTGGCTAAACTAATCGTGTCTTGCAGCTCCATCCAGTTCCCTCTGAATTCTGTCTCAGTCACCAGACAAAAACGTCTGGACCTCGTCGTTGGACACGGTGTGGATTTACACGTTGACATTGTCGATTAATACAAGAAGCGATGATACAAATATACAGTCGCTCTTGCTATGTTTTTAGAAATGCCGTAGTTCCTTGTTGTGTTGGAGTCTGTCTCGAGACGCGTCCAGTGACGCCATGCTCTAGCCAATCAGAGGCCTGCAGTCTGTGCACGTCACGTCCTGTACTCGACTCAGCTCGCTTGGAACCCCGGCCGAGCAGGTACTAAAAAAGTACCTGGTACCTGGTACTAGGTACTAATAAGCGAGCTGAGTCGAGCCGAGTAGGTACTTATGGAAAAGTGGCAAATGAGAGTGCCACTGTCAACTACTGTGGTGGATGTTACAATTACACTTCATTCTAGTACAGCAAAAAAACACATGTTCCCCAGGGTCACACTGTTTGAGAAGCACTGATGTAAATGAACATGTGCAAAATGAGTTGATAGTATTTTGGCAGAACTAAGTCTTTGCTCTGAAAGTTGATGCTTCTGAACGAGTTCACCTCTTACACTTCAGTCTTGCTGTCATATAGGTTCTTTTATGAAGAGGAGAGTAGAAAATGTGAATCTGGAGTTTGTTTAAACACTGTTTTAATTCTGCTCCCTTATTATTTAAATTGAGAGAAAAAATGACCGTTTAATATGCTTAAATGAAGATCACGTTGATTGATTCCACGCTGCACAGATTGTAGCTGTTGCACAATTAAACTAGGTCCTTATCAGGATGGAATTAAGAATGGCAGGAGTTGCATGTACTAATTCACTGAGAAGCACATTAAATTAGTTCTATGTTCTTGTTCATGGTCACTCTGTCCTTGGGTTGGTTTTATAAATGAATTAATCTTCGCGTGCCAAGCAAAGGCACTGTCTATACACACACCCGTAGAGAATTATAAAACTCCTTCAATCATGCAGCTTTTCGGATGTTTTAGCTTACGGCTGTATTTTTTGTGGCTTCTTCACACCTACTGTATGGCACCACACTGGCACATTTATACCAGCTCAAGTGCCAGACTCATACCGCAGTAGATCTTTTGAAAAACTTGCTCATTTTAATTCATACCTTCATTGTGAAATAATTGAAAATGTACCTGTGTGACTACTAGTTGTATGAGGTATCACTTCTTTGCTGAACTATTTGGCGTCTCATCTCCACAAGTAGATTTTGACACATTGTGTCATATCATGCTTGTTTTTTTTATGTCTTCCCAAGTGGCAAATCTAGCAGATCTGACTGTTTAAATCACAATTTGGAGAAGAGAAAATGGCACTTTTCTGACACAGGTAGGTACTGTACTGTACGCCTGTCAAAGTGTTTCAGAGAGTTAAAGCACAAACTGTTCTCGCATCCTTTTTCAACATTTTCAGAAGGCTTAGGCGCTGACTGGTTTAAGTCTGTGAAGGCTGGTTAGGTAGGCGTTCAGTCCGTGAATATCACATTTTAAGTACAAAATATGCAAACTTTTACACAGTTACTATCTCAGTATCTGTGTAAAAAACATGGAAAAGTTGATTTGATGTGCTCTAGGTTGATTTAAAATGAATTTAGTTGATTTGGTCCCTAACATGCCTGATACTTTTCGGGAAACCCCAGCTATCAGTTTTCCAATTAAAGTGTCATCCTGAACTTCTATAAGCTGTACTTACTTAAGCCTCGTACTTTTTATTCATTAGAAAACTCATCTTCTATGTTGGGATTTAGTTGCAGTTCAGGCTACATTTCTGACCAGTAAATGTGTTTAAGACCTGTGATGTATCGCACCGCTGCACCAGACAGAGTGAACAAACCGAACACAGCAGATATTTTCATATTAGCCTGAATGCAGAATGCACTGTCAATGGCTCACACTTAGATTTCCTAACAGGCTCTTTATTTTTAAATGGCTACGGAGTCGTTGTATTTATGATGCTTGGCTTCAGGTGAATATTAAATAAGTAAACACAGGAGCTTTTCAGCAAAGATAAAGTACCAAAGTTGCAAACGAGAGCTCCATTTTTCATATCAGCATTCATCCAGCCACCCACGTCCATTTCAAAAAAACACTTCACGCTGCAAACGAGTGAGGCAAGATGTGAAGCATTGTGAATGGGAGGCATCTCGCTTCCAAGCTGATAAATTACCCTCAGGTGCATCTATACTTTCTTTTCTTGCTGCGGCGCTGAGTCTACAGAACATCTTACTCAAGTCTTTAGAGTAAGCACTTTGCCACTCGTTTTTTCACCTTTTCAGATTAGTATTTTTTCTGTCGCTGTGTCCCACAGCACTTCCTCCTCCATTTGTAGTTTTTGTAAATTAAAGTTATTTCAGTCCTGTGTCCAGATAGCTTCCAAATTAAAAAAAAACACCTTGAGTACAGATTTGTCACTGCTTAGCAGTAGTCTGGTGCTGCTATACGCAGGTTTATTTCCACCTTTCCAAATTGTTTCTGTCCAGTGCACAAAGCCTTTCTACGTGCAACTCTAGTGTTATTTCCTATATTGTCATTAAAGACAAGTTGTAACGGGCACAGTGAGGTCATCTCAGTGGAATTATCTTGTCCTTCAGCTACATCAAGCCACTGCGGATGCTCTCATACATTTGTGTGGTTCGTGTGCATACAGGGCACAAGAGAGCCTCAGTGTTCAGAGATGAGTGGACTGAAAGGGAAACATTTCATCAACGACCTCTGTGCAGACGTTGGAGAAAAATATACGGAGGAATAAAATACACATCTGTACCCTTAGAACCTCTTCCTAAAATGAAGCCATAATCGTCAAAAAAATGAACAATGAATGAGCTCAGTGCTTCAGCGTTATCATGTGTTCCGCTGTGCAGTTAGCTTCTACACCTTGCAGAGCTCACCTGAGGACATCAGGTAACCCCAGGCTCTATGTGCACAAACTCCACACAAGTCAGTTCATACCAGTGCACTTTCAGTTCTCACCTCATGCTGCGTATTATCTTTCTGAATTTTGTGAAAACTCCTGTTTTCAGCTGTTATTTTAATGCACACAGATTAACAAAGGAACAAATGACTAAAAGATCTCAAACGTGTCTGAATGTGTTTACGAAGACATACAGTAGAAATATAAATTTTCAGTGTCTTTAAAGGACTGAGGATCTTCATTTTTTTCCCTCAGATCCCATTTAGGTGCAATGAAACTCACTTAAAAACAGAAACGCATGTTTTCAAACTCAGCTGTTTTAAAAAATATAGAACATTAAATCATCATTATATATATTTGGTCTGTCTTATGTAAATACAGTGGTACCCCGTCATACGAGTTTACTCTGTTCCTGCATCGTGAGACAGGACCGGGTTTCCCACAGGAATACATGTAAAACCAATTGATCTGTTCCAAGACCCACCAAAACGCCTGCTACAGGGCAAGAACCTGTTGCTTTGAGTGGGTGTAACAATGCAAATCTGGTGTGTGACATGCGCGGAGATGATGCAACACAGCCTGCTTCGTTTCTTAGCCACTTAGCCACAACCAGGGGAAGACAAGGAAAGCAGTTAACAGAGTTTATTGAGGCACAAGCAGAAAAGAGATGAGACAGAGCAGACAGAGAAGGAGGCTGATTGGAGCAGCCACAGGGAGAGGACGAACTGGACGAAATGCACGTCGAGACCACAGGAGGAAGACGGAGGCTGAAGCCAGGATCCAGGGAGCGATGGAAGACGGAGACAAAAGCGAAGGAAAAACTCTACTAAACTCTCAAGTAATGTAAAACGCTGGAATGAACAGTTTCACGTCTACGTTTCCTTGCGGTGGGTGAGTAGCTCACACTCCTTTCGGGACCTATTTTACTCGTAACATGAGTTTTTTCTCACGTGACGGGACAAAGTTTCGCCCGACGTCTTATTCGTGTCATTAAAAATTTGTATGATGATGGGCTCGTATGATGGGGTACCACTGTATATAATATTATATTTTGAATTTATAAGTCAATCATGAGTGAATCCTGTCAAGGAAGAAGATGAACAAATTAAATGACCAAAATAATCAAGACAATGAACAGAAATAAAGGAGATAATTTAAATTCAACATGTAAAGAAACAAGGCCCCTGCTGCAGTCATCATTCACAGTATCCCCACTTCTCCAGGCACGACTCCACCACAGGGACGTACTCGTACGCTTTCTAGTAACTGGATCCTCAAACTTTCTGTTGACATTAACGTTCTGGGGAGATTTGTTTTTTTCAGCCATTGGAAGTGTAAAGTGAGATTTTTCATTAGTCTTAGAAGATGCATCACGCTGTGAAGTTGCCCAATGAAATATAATGTGATGCTGAGGCTCTGGCAGAGTCACGTATCCAGGGGTGAAGGCAAAAACATGGCCTTTTACGTCTATTGGATTTGATTTGTATGGAAATGATTTGCATACAATTATACATTATGAAGTGTCGCTGTTTTTGGTGACTCATGCTCGAATGCGAATTTCAAGCAGACTTTGCATTCGAGGTGGAAATGATAGATCCGGTCGGCGTGATGTACTTTTCTTGCAAACAATCTTAGATAATGTGCTGATAATGAGATCCTGTTTTTTGTCTTTGTCCTTCATGATAATCAGGAACATAAATGCACTGACTTATTGATTTTCACTGTCTTTTAGAGTTTATTGAAAACTTTTGGGACACAGCATCGTTTCAGTTTTGCCTGCAGACATACGTAGCAGCGGGTCTGATGGCTGAATAGTTGATGTGCTTTATAACTCAGGCTGTGAAAGTGGTCCAAATCCAATCTTCAACGCGTTCATGCATGAATTATTAAAATGAGGATACAACATTTTTCACTTATTTTGCGCAAGGTGGAGGTTGAAAATAGTTAAATTATGTCCAACAGGGAACAGTGCAGTGACATACAATCTCAGTTTTGCCATAGATACTATTTGAAAATGTTTAAAAACAAAATTAGGAATCAACTACACAATTTGTATCATACTTTTTGCATTATAGTGATATATACAAGGCCAAATAGTGCCTGCAACTGCAAATGCTGTGGATTTAGTTTGTGTGAATAACTATACAAAGTGTAGTAACTTGGCAAACAATAAAATGATGAAACATTCCTTGAAAGTTTGGTATTTTGCTATTTTTTTTCTTTTTGTCTCTAATTTGATTAAGTTTACTTGGGTTATTTTGTTATTTTTGCCTCTTTTTTGTTCCGCACTTTCCGACTTCTTGACTGTTTTGCTAATTGTGTTCATTTTCTTCTTATTTTATTTATTTGTGTTCATTTTTCTTCTTTTTGCAATTAATTTGGATCATTTTTTTATATTTGTTTGTTCATATTGCTTCTTGTTATGTTACTAGAGGCTTGAGAAACAAGCCTGTGACCGGAGGGTTGCCGGCTCAAATCCCTGGACTGGCAGGAGCTCTGCGTGGGGAAGGTGAAGACCACCATCTGTCCCCACCCTCATCATCATCACCACTGTGGGCCCTTGAGCAAGGCCTTTAACCCCCAAATGCTCCCCGGGCACTGCACGGTGGCTGCCCACCACTCCCCAAAGGGATGGGTCAAAATTTTATGTGTATTAAACTTAAATTCATTTTACTGACCGATTTACTGCATTTTACCTTAATTTTGTAATTACTATAAATACCACCTTGTTACTACAAGTTTAGCTTTGTAGGACACCATGCGTGAAAGGGGTAAACTCGTGACACATCTGTTTTTTTATGACAGTGTAAACAGCACAAATCACATGGAATATGAGCCTGTCAGTTTTGATCTGTACCACCTCATATGTGGTCCTAAAACAGATTCAGGTCTGCACATTTGCAACGTGACCTCAGTGATTAGGTTTACATGACACCTAATAAAATGAATCGTTGTATTTTTCCGACTGAAACTGGACTTGAAAAGTACATGTACAGTAAACATGTTAACTTGACTGAAATCAAAGTAATAACGTTGGACTAACGCACCCATATGATACGACTGAAAGTCGATCTACTCCTGCATGTAGACAGACCAGTCGGACTGGAGAAGCACGAGGTGTTGCTTTGGTCTGTGACATCATAGATCAACCAGAAATGGCCCAATGCTAACAAGCTGAAAGAGTGCATGTGACCACCTTTCATCGCAGAGAAATCACAAAATAAAATAATGTTGTGCAGAGACCAGCAAAAAAAAGGCAGATTTTGAACACTAACGCTGTAACATAGGCTAAATCCCTCCCCACTACTAGTAAGACATAAGACTGAGACAGGATTAAGACACCAAACACTTAGATTAGTGGACTGTGTAGCTCCATATTGATTGGACCTTTTCTTTTCAGATTCTCTGTATCAGTTTCAGTACTTATTATTTCCCTGTTTCAATTCCACAATGGTAGAAAAGGTCAAAGGCCTAGATCACTAAACACGGTTTCTTTTTTACATGTTGAACAGTCATGAAGGTAGTACTATCGACTCTTAGCTTGCATTTACTAAACACATAATACTAATGTGTGCATGCAATAAATGAATCTTATACTCTAAGTATAGTAGACATCATGTTTGTTATATTGTTGATATTTATTTAGCTTAATTGAGGAGGAGGTTGGGGAGGTGGTGGTGGTGGTGGT
>JAQQAE010016633.1:0-11701 GCA_029823295.1 Pseudamia nigra
CGAGGATTAAGGGGTAGAAAATGGACTGAACTGAACTGACTGAGAACATTTTCGAACATATCCTACACATCTTTAGTACCGGCAGTCAGTGCTGATCTCTACAAAACAACAGCCACAGAGTTTGACAAAGAACTAGAAATAGAAGACAAGAGAGAAGAATGAAACTGTCACAAATGTAAAAACAATACATGGATCTGTGAAATCCGTAATTATGTTATGAACTTGTGACAGATGTTTTGGCTGCTGTAACATACCAGGCAAAATATAATGTATCTGTGCAGAAGGATGAATTTGGCAGCATTAATCTTGAGTTAAACTATGCCGAGGTTTACCACTAGGTTTTCTTTGGCCTCAGTTTAGTCCTTGCATTCAACTGCGTTAGTCCACTGCTAACGAAACTGCCTCACATAAATTTATACTACATGTACGTATATGAAGTGATGAGGAAGCACACTGATTAAAAAATGTTGACTGTATGCAGTGGCATCATGTCCATACCTAGGTGGATTGTTGAAGTTACGTCAAATGTAGAGTAAATATTAGGAAGGGTGTTCACAGTTAACATAGGTGCCTTTACAATACACTCTACATCACACTTCCAGAAATCAATGACATTACCTGTACTTGCTACCTGATGAAGAGTTACAGTTGTTGTTTCAACTATGCTGTGGAATGACAGGATATGAACCCTTCAGCTAGGACTGGAAACTAAAACTGACATCCTGGCTCTTCTAGAAGACAGACTAGTATTAAAAAATTGCCAACAGAAATAGTATGCCACACTTTATCAATAACCAACAAAGAGAATGAAGTAAGCTGTTATGGAAATCTGTGTTTGTGTGTTTAACCCTTTTACAGTTTTCCTATCCCAAATTACACATATGGTGTAATACTAGCACTGTGTTACTTCCCGGACATAGACTGGAGCCTGTTGACAGTGGCAGGGTGGGTACTTTCTTTTTTCTCTCTCTAATTTGCCATAATTACAGATTGGGCTTATGGAATCAGTGCATCTGCAGGGATCCGTCTCTGCTCAGTAAAGTCTGTTGAGGCCATGTGGCTCTATACATTCACCAACGAACCTATAACTACTGGGCGTTTAACATGTGTATGTCTTTAGTTTAATTAAGGAGGGTAAATGTAGAACATGGAGTAAGTCAACTTGGCTACTAGTTTTAGAAAGGGGTTTCTTTAAGATATTTATTTTCAAAGCATCTATTTTCAGCACTGAGTTAAAAAAAAAACAGTGAAAATGCAACTTTTTCATGTTAAAAACAATAGACATAATTTGTCTGCACCAACTCCAAATTAGTGTCCTGAAGAGAAAACTGCATCATGTCCTACCTGTAATGTACTCTGAGACTACAATTCTTACTCTATTATAACATTGTAATATCAAAGAAAGTGTAGTCTATCTGTTTGCAGAGAATATATTCTTATTATGCATTTTTTTCTATTGTACAGATCTGCTGAAATAAATCACCCTTGTTTGCAATAAAAAAAATTCTGTGCCACATTTTTCCCACACAAAAAAAAACACAGATTTACAGAAAACTGTATTTGGCTTGCTATCATTTTCCAATGGGAGAATATATTTGTAAATGCTTGCTTGCACTACCATGTCTTGTAGACGGATACCTTCATGAAAATGTTGTAGATTACAGAGAGAAGTTAGAGTTTGCAGCCTCCTCCCCTAAATGATGTGCAACTACCACTTTGATAAATCACAGCTATAATGATGAGGAAGGAACTTGATTACTAGAAAAACTTCTTTCAAACTTTTTTCCCTGATTAGGTGCTGTCATTTAAGTAGAATACACACTACTTAAACAAGACCACATTTATAGAATTTAAAACAAGAAGAGTACAGTTTAAGGTTAACCACACCAAAGTTCAGTCCTGTGATGAGCACAGGGCAGGGTCATGATTACAGTTTAGACTGTGCACACACATACATAAATAAATGCACATGTACATAGTTTAAAATCGTGGTACATGATGAATATACTGTAAGTGCATCTGTGAGCTGGCTTCAGCACTTGTGCGAGTGCAACTGTGTACCTTCTAATTATGTTACAACACCAGCTTGTGTTTTCTAAGCGGTGAAGCAGACCATTATCACAGGTGAGAACAAAGCAGGTGAAACGACCTTTTCCATTTTTAATGAACTCTCATGATGCATCAGCACATCGCTCATGCGATGCAGTTTCCATTACTGCAGAAAAAAACATGCTTTCCAGAAGCCATAATGTGCTTAAGGGAAACAGCATGTGTATTGATTTCATCCTTCACATCCAAGCTTTTTTCTCTGCATATCCAATGCTGGTCTGGAAACTTAACACTCAACAGACTTTTGTCAACAAGGAAAGAAAAGCTAACAGGCAGGCACTGAACTGCATATGCATAAAAATGCATCACATGACAAGCCTATTTTACCATGCCATACCCTGGAACGAAACTTCAGGAACAGAGCCCGCTTTCTCGCGAACTGTGGAGGAACCGAGTAGACAGTAAGGGGAAAATCTGACAAATTCAACAGTGAACCCCTAAAAACTACCAGCCACCTAACAGTATATTAAAGACAAACAGGTGTTAGAGAAGGATGAGACAAACACTAAGAAAAGCTCAAAATGTTAAACACTCAACACTTGCAAATGAAGTATGTTAATTACCCTAAAGGTTAAACAACTTGTAACAATCTGAAGAGTAGCACACTTCTGCTCAAACAAACACACGGACACTGAGACAGCTGCATGCATCTATGGCCTCGACTGGTGTCTTACCCCAGTCAGAGTACTGATTCGCTCTAATGTCTGAGGCTCAAACTGTGGACTGTCGCTGTGGTCAGAGGGGGCCAGGGAGGCCAGGCTGGTGTTCAAAGACTCGCAGGTCTCAACACACACACGAGGTGTTAAAGGAGACTTAAACATGATGTGAAAGGGGGAGAATAAAGAAGAGAGTTAGCTTTATCTCTGAGCTTCTTACAGTCATGGCACGTTATTAAATATTAGGGTTGAAAAACCTGTGTGATTTAATCATGAAGATGATTAGTTGTTTTCTGTCACACACTGACCTCTTGCTACATGCTGGCTGTTGATCGATGTAAGGTTTACAATGAGACAAACAAAACAATTGAAGGAAATGTGAACAGCACACTTAGCTTTGACAAGGAACTTCCTGCTACTATTTAAACAGGAGGCAAACAGGAGGTGAAGATAAAATACTGTCAGATATTATTTACTCCTTTCTGGGACTGATAAAGATTACATACAGTATACGGAAAAACAAAATTATATTAACATGGCTGGTACATATTCAAATTATTCAAAACAACACGCAACAACATGCAAACTATTCTAAGAACATGCAAACAGTAATTATGCTGTATGAGTTATAATCATGATTTGCATTTGTCTTTCAGTCTGTTAGCAATTACTGCAAATATATTGGTTTTAGCGATAATTTGTTATGAGGGTGTTATGTGAAAGTGTCAGTTGAATTTAGTGTTTACCTCTGGTTGATCATCCTGGAGGTATCCTGTCCCAGCTGATGAATGTTGGTGATAGCCATTCACGTCATCTGCAAGACAGACACATAAAATAAAATGTAATTACTAAAGTTTTTTTGCGGCTATATTTTCCAACTGCAGTGAAAAAGGAACAACAGACAGCAGTCAATTTTAAAAGCAGGCAGGGTGGTGAAGGGAAGTTTAGTTTCAGGCATAAAAAACAGCCACCAGGGTTTTGGTTCACTGACAGGCAGCCAATGTTGCAGTGGTCTATATTTGTACTGTATTTTGTGGCAGCACTCCTGTAGGCCAGACAGCATGACTTAACACGATCACTGTGAATGGAGAACACACAGCCATGTTGCTGCACTGTGACTCAACCACTCAACAGAAAGTGAAGAGGGGAAATGAAACCAAGAGATTCTGTAAACTCCTGTCTGTGTTTCAGATTCAAGACTGGATGCTGCACTTATGTCATACTGCTTTACAATAAGAAGGCAGTGTGACACAATAATTACAATAAGAAGGCAGTATCACAATCTTCCTGACTAGATTCTCAAGTCAAGATTTACATAAACAAATAACAGGGCACACGGGAAAACAAGACAGTGATGACATCCTGTAGACATCACCGTGACAAAAAAAAAACAGATGAAAACTTCAGCCTGTGTCCATGGGCTTAAATAGAAATGAAACCAGCATAATTGATGGTCTGCCTAAAGTTATATATAAGCCTGAAACAAGCACCGAAATCCCAGAATATGTAAACCCTACGGGTCTGGTTCAAAACTAAAATGACTGACATGCAGTATGAAAGTTCTCCTTAAATGTAATGTAGAACAGTCGCTGCTACATCCACTGAATCTCAGTTAGACTAAATCACTATTCTCTTTGTATATAGAGATTCTTATTAATATTATACAGTCCTACATTTAAAGGGCACTATTTTTCACCAGCAGTGGCTGATACAATGGACTTTGTCTCTCAGACGGTTTTAAACTGAGGCAGAAATATTTTGCCATGTTTATACGAATACTGTGACACCAACAAAAAAGCCAAATAGACAAATATACTGTATACCTGTAGTTCTTTCACAACATTTGAGAATGTCTCCCAGCTGAGCATATTTTTGCACAGTTGGACACAGCAAGAGAGCACTAAATATTAGCTGCTTAGTTTTGCCAAGAGTCTTTTCCCACCTCACTAAGCAGTCTCCACAGTTATGTCTTTGTTCAGTGGAGAGCAGCTGATCAGTGGAAATGCCACAAGGCTGCTTCTGTCTCTTTATTACCCACAGCAACCAAACAGACTCAAGAGAGCACAACCTCATGCTCTTATTTACTTGTCACAGTACCAATACAAATCAGCAGATAATAAAAAGCAAATTATGTGTCTGAAAAAGCTGCAATGACTAGAGTTGGTGCATTGAAATAAGAGATGTAAACTTCAAGCCACTACCTGTACTGTATTTTGTGCCCAGTTTTCAACATTACCAGAGCCACCTGGCAGCGGCCTGAATGGAAACTTAGGGGCTTCATTTTAAACTGTGACAATTTTGTGTAAACAGTGTGTGTTTGTCTGCTTCGCTCTGACAGGAAGTTCACAGCTGCTGGCTGGGTTTATGGTTGGTTACATGAGAAAAGAAGACACACGCCTGCTGTTTAATACAAGATCAGATGCATCTACAGTAAGACAGTGATTGATCAGTAACGTCGATAAGCTAATCTTCATGGTCAAACTACAACCAATCAATCTGGAGGTATAATCTTCAAAAGGATTGGACTTTGTGGGTGACTGTCTCAAAAAATTCTGGCAGCCTCCAAAATATGGATTTTAATCTCAATGCGTCAGTATGTACTTCTAAAAAACTGAGACTGATGCATTGTTTTAAAACTGTTACAATGATTTTAAATTGTGAAGGTGTGGGTGATGTGTGTGAAAACACTGCTTTCACTCATCTCAACAGTTCATAAACAATACAAAGGTAGCAGTAGTTACAGTTCATCTTCCTGTGGTCACACTTCCCCCCAGTAGACTGTTATGATTCTCTCTAGAGTGATGAAACACTAAACCACTCAATCAGTTAATACATGTGAGAGTTGCTGAAGAGAATGAATGTGATTTGGTCTACATCAGTAATGCCACAAATGTCTAAAATAGGATTGTCTTGATAAGAACTTGTTTAAAGTTTATGTTAGGCCAGAAAAAGACAGGGTTCTGAGTTTGCGCTGGTGAATAAAGAGTGTGTCTGTGTGTGACAAAGTATTTCCAGTAAGCAGTCCAGCTGTCAGAGGCTGACGGAGCACACGCTGCTGCTACCATTAAAAGAAAAACCAGACTATGAGCTGGTCAAGACATAAAGGGACAAAGTACAAAGTGACCACATCTTCAATTAAGCAAATATTAGTAACAAGAAATAAAAAGGCCATGTATACATGCAAATATCTTGTAAGTGATCAGAGTAGTTGTCCCAGGAGAAAATGGCAGCACATAGATCTGTTTCCTTCAATAATAAGATGATTTTTTTTTGTGTGTGTGTGTCTTGGAGTTTCAGTTGCAGACTATATGATTTTACATGATGTTAGTCTGTTAGTAACATAAAAAAATAAAAGCTTGTTTTTAACTTAAGTTCACAGCCTGGGGAATAACAACTTCAGTCTTAATTGACCTCACACTGGGTATTAATTAAGCAGACACGAATAACTAGGCTACATTACATAATTCTAGCCCCTGCTCGTCTCGACAGTCCATGGACAAACCGGCTGGCTCGGATCAGTGTCTCGAAGCTACCCACCGTTGAAAGAGTCTGACGGGCTCATCTCAATCAGACTGTCCCCTCCTGTGTTCCCCGTTATTCGGTGCATGTTGGCGAACAGCCGTTCCTCATCTACACCGGGTTATCGCGGTTCTGTGCCACCTCTTCGCGCTTCTGTTCGGTTGCTCTGTACAGCTTCTCTTGGCTCCTGTCTTGTGCCCTCCTTCGTCCACTGCCCCCAAACTGCTGCATCACTCCAGGGCTCAGGGAGGTTCAGCAGGGGAGTGGCTCCACACCGCAAGCCAATAGTCTCTCACACTGAAGTCGAAAAGACAGGCAGCCTCAAAAAATGTTAGATAACCTACAACTTTAACTAAAGCCCTGACACACACCTGTGATCTGCCATGCTGCGTTAGAAAAGTGGCTAGCTAAGTTAACAGTAAGTAGCGTTTAGCCGAGCTTTTATTTCACTTTTGCCATTGCGCTTTCCATGAACACAAGTCAGTTTGAGTAAAATAAACATTAATATTATAAAGAAGCAACCCAGGGGTTACATTACTTAAGAAAACTGTAATTTACCTTTAGCTAGCTGCTAATCCCACTTTCGTTGCTACAGCGCTAATGACTTTCTAAATTAGATTTAACAGCCAATCAGAAGCCAGTACTTCTTCAACGTAAATGACGTAAAGTGATTTGTTAAAAATTACAAGAAAACATTTAACTTCTGATCGTGAGCCTCACTTCAGCTTTTTTCTTTATGATTATTCTAAATATTCACATACTCTAAATTGCAAAACAAAAAAGCAGAAGACACATGAACGTTTAATCTTGTTCTTTTTAATAATACCATATTATTTTGTTTTTTACTTATTCATTTGTTCTGTTTTTTTTTGTATTTGCCATTTTTCCTGGCACATTAGTATTTCCTCATATATGTATTTGTACGTGTTCATTTTATTTTTGAATTCAGCAAAAACTAAGATCAAAAAGTAAAAAGAGTGATTAATGAAACAGATTTCAAATTTTCAACAAGTAGCAGTTAAAATATTCACGCGCATTATGTGAAAATGCTTTGCAGCAACATGTAACTAAAAGTCCTGTGAGTAAATCTTAACTTGCAGATGTATATGTGGGTAGGTATTATCTGCAACAAGTGCATAAAGTATGAAAAAAACGTAGACAAAGCAGTAAAAGGGCTCCTATCAGTGTTGTACTCTTATAAATGTATTAGTAATCTATTACTGCTGGATTCATGAGTATGTTGAATTTTACTCTTGTATCTGTATAGTGTTGAACTTATTTTAACAATGTCATTTAATGTTGGGGTTTTTGTGTACAGTAATGCATCATATTCTAATATATCATCTGATGTTTATAGACAACTTTTCATGAGTTCAAAAAAACAGGCCTGTTTGCTTTGTGCCAGTCAGTATTGGGCAGAGTGAACAGAAACAGTACTCAAGTAAAAGTACTATTACTTTCTAATTCTAGTGACTCAGGTAGAAGTAGAAGCACATATGTATGAACATCAATACTTGATTGAAAGCAAAGGAGTATTTCACAAACATTACTTAGATTGTGAGTAACTTTATAATGTGGAATTTATTGTGGTCAAACAGCTGTTTTGATCATTTTTATGTATTTCCTTTATTATTTTGTTCCTTTTGTTGATCATTTTTGTTGCTTTTTGTTCAATTTTGTTGCTAACTTACTTGATTACTTTGATCATTTTTTACTAATTTTGTTTTTTAATTCAGCTTCTCAATTATATTGTTAATTTGTTTTAATTTGATTATTTTCCTCTTTTTGCCTATTTTGTTAATTTGTGCGTATTATGTCAATTTTATAATTTACTTGATAATTTTGCTCAGTTTTCTTGTTTATTTTGATAATTTTGTTACTTATTCTGTAATTCTCTTCATTTTTTTATTATTTTGTTAGTTGTATTATTTTTGCTCGTTTTGTTGTTAATTTTGTTCATCTTATTCATTTTTTGAACATGTTTGTTAATTTGTGCTCATTTTGTTGTTTAATTTATTCATTTTGATATGAATACTGTACTGGAGGATAACCTTGTGACCAAATGTAACTGAGTAGAAGTACGTTGTTTTCATCACAAATGTAACTGAGTAAGAGTATAAAGTATTCTACTAAACAACTACTCTTAAACGTAATTTGAAAAAACAAAAAAAAAACTACTCATGTACATGCAAAGGAGTAAATGTACTTGCATACTACCCACTTCTGGTGTCAGTGCACCGTCTACATAATGCAAAGGTTTTTACAGAGATTGTTTGGCTTTAATGAGATGTATCATTTTAAATCCAACCCATAAAGGAACATTTCATCCTTCAGTTTATCACAAGCATTCAAAAGCCATACATTTGAGGATGAAATATTATACAAATGTTCTGCAAACTGATGAGCTGTCATACAAATGACATGGAGTAAAATGTAAAATATGAAGCTGAGAACCACTGTAAGCTGTAAGATGACAGCTCAGACATGTGAAGAAGTGTTTTATTGCTGAGTGGTGACTAGGGGGTAAAACCTGAATGAACTTACACACTGACTTAAAAATAAAGTCATAGTAATAGTAGCTTATTTTTAATACAAGGACGCTGCAGTGCATAATCTAGTACAACACCCTATTAATGAGAAGTATCCTGTTTTGATATATGAACATGTAGTTATTAAAAATATATACTGTTACTTGTGTATAAATAGCTTGTTGTATATTGTAGACATTGCATACATAAGAGGCACATTAGTTTCTGAATATATTATTGAATGATAAACAGGCTTATTTGAGGACATAAAGGATTTATTGATAGAGAAGATGGCAATAAAAGGGATATAATTAGATACATACTTCTTTCTACTTCCACTTGAGCATGTAAATGTGTTTCCTTTTTTTTCTTTAGCAATTTACATGTTCAAAATGAAGCAAAATGTTTCCAGAGTAACTTGAGAAAAGAAGAGGAAAATGAACAGCACTGGTCTAATAGGTTTTATAGTTCAGATGTACATTCATTCATGTGTTTGTATGTCGTGGAGAGTTAAAGTGTCTCTCTGCAGCCAGTCCCTGCTCCTCCCAGCTACCTCTCTCTCTACTCTGAACAAATTTAGTAGCAGCAGTCCTCTCCGTCGCCCTTCAAGTGGTTCACACACTGCTCTACCAGTGTAATTATGTTATGCTCCGCTGTGGGGTGTGGCTGCGCACAGAAATACAGCTGCTTATTTTCTGGACCGCATTTACTTCAACCTCATATCGCTTGTCCTCTTTCACATGTGGGTCCTCCTGGGTGTGCACTGCCTTCCAAAGTTTCCAAGGCTAATGGTAAAAACCATCTTTAATAACAAGGATGAGAAGGCCACCCAGTTGACATGTTAGTATTTCTCTCTTTATTTAAGTTTAAGATAAATGACATGAAACAGAAATAGGACCGCTGGGCCACTCAGTGGGAATCTCAGAGATCTTACACACCAGCTGGAATCAAGTTAAGATTCTGTACACAAAAGGAAAAGTGCAAGGAATATTTATTATCCTGAGGGACAATTTGATTTACAGCTATCAGTAAAAAGATATATTCAATAACACACCTGTAGCAGCAACATAGCCATGATACAAATAGAAAAACCTGATGGAACCAGGAATAAATGAGTTTCTCAACCTATTGGTACTGCAGCATATCTGGTCTTGAACTCTCCCCACAAGGGAGAGCATGGGTCAGTGAAGATGGTTTTTGTGTTTCTTCCCAGACTTGTTCTTACACAGGTCCTGAATTTTGCTGCATATTTTTACCATAAGCCTTTTTCTGTCACGGTGACAGTGAACCATACCAGCAGCTAGAAGACAAGGTAAGAACAGATTCAGGAAAACAAGACCGAATCTCTTTCATAAAAGTCTTATCAATGTTAAAACTGTGCAGCTTGGAGTAAAACATGTCAATATGAGTTATTTTTAAACATCATTATACTCTTGACAATGCAAGGAAGAAGCATTTGAAGGGTATCATGACTTGCTTAACTGCCTCAAATCAAGTCTACATTTTTGGTTTCTCATGTGGAATTGGTCAGCCACTGTAGAAACTAGCTTTGGCTTTGAACATGAACTAATTTTTGAAATTAAAAAAATCTTCGTATACAGGGAAAATAGGTACATTTACAGTGAAATATCAGTGTGTCACCAGCGCATAACAAAGTACTCACATTTCCCAGGACAGCCGTTTCTCTGCAACATACTGTCGTTTTCAATGTGATTTCTGTACCTTCAAGATGATTTAACTCACTGTTTCCGGACATATTTCCTTCTTAGCCATACATTTTCTGGTTATATTCACCAGGTTGTCAATTTTGCATATCACATCAAGCTTTGTACTGTAGGCCTGCACTCTGAGAGCAGAGAGTTCTGATTGTTTTTTAATTCTGAACAATAAGGAATTAAAATAAATCATCTCGTGCATAATAAGACATGAGCCTATGCTGTCCAGCACATACAAAAGGAAGATCAGTGAATCTATGTTGTAGTACAAATAGTGTATATTTGACCATTGAACCCTCTATTGTTTAACTGTAAACTTGAAAGGTACATAAGCATTCCCTATAATACACTTGTTTACGATCGAACACATTATAAAAAGGCAAACACAAAGCATTTTATCAAGTAGTTTCTCCCATTATATATATATTATGCTTGGAGTCAATTGCTTTTTGTTTTGTAAATGGTTTATTCTGGCAGATCTCTCCTGCCTGAAATGTTACATTATTTGAAAGTGCTTAGAGTTATTTAAAGCAACAGCATGAAAATATAAAGACGATTGAGTAACACTTCATTTGAGGGCTGCAATCATATATTTACTGTAAGTAATAATGAACTAAAGCAATGTGTAAATTCATGCATGATTTATCATGATATCATGAAGCTCCCTATGAACTACTGGTGCATTCACTATGGCATGATGTGAATACTTCACAGTTATTTCATTGCTAGATTAGGGTCATAAATTCACACTTACTTCATATGTGAATGTTTCAGATGGATGCATTTGCTCAACCTGTCTGTAATATAATTCATATTAAAAAGCTATGAAGCTTTTTTAAATGTAAGCTGGCCATCAGACATCAGACCTAACAGAGCACGCACCACAGGTTTACCAATACACTGAAAAAGTGCCAGGATGGAAAATGAAGAGTTTAATACTGAGGTAATAATTCACATTGACCCGTGTCCAAAATGAAGTCACTGCTAAGTCATAACCCCAACCAGTTGAGGTAGATGCCCACCTACCCCGAGCCCTGTTCTGCTGGAGGTTTTTCTCTTCCGTGAAAGGAAGGTCTGCGCTCTCTGAGTGCTTTCTAGTTCATGTATTAAATCATCTGAGTCATGCATTAGTTGAGCATTATTTAAGTGTATGAATTGTACCCCTCAAATAAGG
>JAQQAE010016634.1:0-11701 GCA_029823295.1 Pseudamia nigra
AAACCTCTCTTATCTTTTTAAATGGGTGAACTTGCACATTTTTACATTTCCCAATAATTATTGTCCCCACTGTATCTTCATGTTCACTCTGCACTTTAGACAGATAAGACAGAGGTGCAAGACGAGCTTGTACCGCTTCCCCTAATTTCTACCAACTGGATTTTTAATCATGACGTTAAAAGTGGACAGGTGGGTTTTACTTTAATTTAGCTACATACAGCATGCGTTAAGAATGAAAATTCTGTAAAGATGAAAATACCATTTCTCCAGGTGATCCAGGCAAACATTAACTGGAGCACCGATACAGGCTTTCTGCTGCCTCTTCTGCCACTCCACAAGCTCCTTCTTCACCAGTTTGTCAGTGAGGTCCTCAGCTTTGTCCAGAAGCTTGCTTAGCTCTGATAATGTGCTCTAACATGCAGAGAAGAAACAATGTAAAAATTCCAAAAACAAATTGACTAGAGAGAGAATAGAGATATTAAGTAATATTCATAACTTGATACCTTTCTGCATCCGTTCAGCCGGTTGACAAGATGCTGAAAGTGCTGTATTTGTGTTTTTTTCATTGCTTCATCTGTTACAACTGCATAATAGTTTCCACAGTTGGATAAAAGTTTCCATACAAAACAGAGCAAAGCAGATCATAAAGCTGTGATTCAAGTCACTTTATTACTCATCAATAGACCTTGTCAGACCATGCTAATAGAACCAGAAGTGTGAAATATGCTTTACCTTCCATCTTGTAAGTCTGGAATTTAAAATCAAACTCATCTTGTTGTTCCTCCAGACATATCATGGTATGTTCCATGCACTACACAGGAAAAAAGTGTTTAATAAATAAATAACAATGGATTGAAGGGAGGGGGGGGCACAATGAACAAAATGAAAACAGAAGAAACACTATCTCCACCTGCACTTCATTCCTGAGCCCGGCCATTCTGCGTTCAAGGTCCTGGTAGCTGCTTATCTCCATGGCTTCAGGCTCCACCCGCAGAAGCTCAACCTGTAGACAGGAAACAGTCTTTTAGATACAGACAACATAGCGTTCTCATTGAAAGAGTATATTGTTTCTGCCTTAGCACACTGATTTTTTTAGAAGGGGCTGTTGAGGGTTGTTAGTGATAACAATCACAATGGACAGTACATGTGTCTCTAAATAACCTCCTACTGTATACTGTATGTGTCAGTAAATTAGCAATGTGTTTCCCAACCTGCTCAGCCACTTCAGCACTTTTTAAGATTTCTTTTTCTTTTTCAAGGAACCACAGGATGGTGCTTGCCAATGCACATGGTTGATCCTGGTATGTCTGTAGGACAAAAGATCACATGGCAAGTCAAAATTAAATACCTAGAATAAGCACAAATAGAGTAATATAGACTGGTTGAGGTGAAAGCTCTAATAAAAGCAAATGCTTAGCTTTCTATACAGAACACCTCGTACAGCCAGTCTGCAACTTTAACAACCAAAAAGTGTCATTTTTAGACCGAAAGTAAAAGTACATATAGGTTGAGAACTATAAAAATATTTTAATCCTTTTTAAACCAAAGCATCAGATGCAATGTGTTAAAAATGTATTAATACTAGGGCTGTCAAAATGAACGCATTAATCCAGATTAAGTAATTAGCATGATTAATTTGGTTAAAATTTTTAACGCAATTAATGCATGTGCAATGCGCAGTTGAAAACGGTGCAGTGCCACCGGAAATTGTGGGGGCACTCTGGCGCAGTACAGCTCATGTGAGAAGAAAAAAACAGAACAAACCATAAACACCGAAAGATTAACAGAAATTGCTCAACTTTTTGAGGAGAGTCTGTGCCACAGACTGTATATTAGTGTCATCTTGGATGACATCTTGGAGGCAAAAACAGGATGCAACCATATTTGGACGTATGGTGACGGTGCCAGCAGAGCGTAGGGAAAGCTAACTAACCGCTAGCAGTACAGATGCGCTAAAACTGCAGTCGCGTGTATCTCAGGTAAAACTATGCCCATATTGAATAAATAGAAGATACGAAGGTCCAACTTGGTCCGACCCCACCGGAAGACTAGTTACTTTAGCAACATGTAATCAAACCCCAGCACAGCAGTCATTTGTCAGATTATTTACTGTGATACTGTATCTTAATAACGGGGCAAAAAGTTAAAGATGGACCAGACCACTTATTAGAGGGCCTCAGTAAGTCGACCTCTGACAAATTGACTCACACAATTGCCAGGTGGATTGTAAAAAGCAGCAGACCAGTTAATACCATCGAGGACACGGGCTTTACAAAGGTTTTGCAAATTGCATCAATTGCATCAATATGCTTTATACAAAGCACCATCAAGAAGCACCTTAACTATTTAGTTTAAATAAACACATGTAAAGTGTATATATCACCTTCTGTCATGAGTGTTTTTGCTCCCACAAAATGAAAAACGACAAATGGGTATTAATTGTGATTAATCAAAATTAATCCAGTGACCCTGTGATTAATCAGATTAAAAATGTTAATCATTTGAGAACCTTAATTATTACTTTAATCATTGTTGTTTTTCATTTTGTTTATTATTTTGATTATTTGTATTTATTTTGTTTATTCACTTCATTTTTGTTCATTTAATTATTTATTTTGTACAATATTGTTCATTCTCTTGATCTCTTAGCCATTTTTGTTATTTTGCAGATTAATTTTTTTCATCATTTAATTCATTTTTTTAATTATTTTAGTTACTTACTGTTAATTTTGTTAGTTACTTACTTACTTATTATTGTTCATTTATTGTTAATTTTTGTGGAATATTTTGTTCATTATTTTTCCAATTATTCTTATGTTGTAGATGATTTTGTTAAATCTTGTTCTAATCATGTTCATTATTTTTGCTTATTTTTGTTCTTTTTGATTATATTGTTAATTTCGTCAAGTTCCTTTCTTATTTTTTGTTCATTTTGTAGTTCTTTTTTTTAATGTTATTGCTGATTAGGGGCTTATTTTGCTCATTTTGATTTATAACAAGTTGCTTCCATCACTGGACCAACTTTGCATGCTGTTTCCAAACAGCATGCAAATAGTTATACAGGAAGAGACATAAATGAGGAATGTCTATTTGGGAAAACATTACAACCTATTTTGCACAGACATCATAAATACCACTCATATTAACCTGGAAGTTGTGCTTGTAGCGTCTGATGTTGTGCTGCATTAGAAAGGAGTCCTTCTGGACAAAGCGGCTGTGCTGGATATCCAGATTCTCCAGCAGCACCTGGTACAGCACCATCGCTAATTCAGGGTCTCTGACTGCTCGCTGCCTGAAAAACAAATAGGACACAAGTGCTTGACAGACAAGACATTACCTTGGTACCTGCCCAATTAAGTGTTTATTATAATACAATGGCAATAATAGACTGGGCTGCCTTACCACTCCTGTTTCTCTAACCAGTGTGCCAGGTAGTGACGAACATCCATAGGTAAAGCATCCCTGTCATAGAGCTCATGTACCTGTTGTTCGTATCCAGCAGACAGCTGCATCAGTCTGTCCCACTGAGTCATTCTAAGCCAGTAAGGAACACAAAAACAAAACAAAAAAAAAAAATCACATGACATAGGTGTGTACAATACGAGAGAGACTCTAGAATTAAAACTGCGTATACAAAGGATCATGACTGTAAACGTGCAAACTCTTGTACAGTGCACAGGTGAGTTGTCACTACTACTGATTTTAGCCCTTTACGCATAGGACCACTTATTATTTTTATAAGAGACTGGATTTAAGTTGGGTTGAATTTGTATTAGGTTCTGTCGATATTCAGTAATAGTACAAGCAGCGTAACATCGAGTAACACAGCTTTGTTTACCTTATTTTATGTTGCTGTGAGTTCCTGTCCACTTCGAAATGTTTCAGGGACTAATCATTTAAACGAAACGCGTAGCTCGTTCTTCTCAGTCTTGCAGAAAGCGTCATACAAGTCCGCCTTATGTCGAAAACAAGTGTGATTCTCCGAGTCAGCGGGCGTGTAGATATTATTTCCCTTTTATACTTCATCTCGGTTTCATCGGATGTTACATATTCGCCGCAAGTAGTTCTTCAGTCGCTGTTCCACGGCGCCATTTTGGCTCTAACGTACGGCAGTCAATACGGGTCAAGAGCCGAAATGTCAGCGTGCGAGTCAGCGGTTTCCACACAAACCCAGAGAGAGTAGCTTATTGGTGAATTCAGGAACACAGCTCGAGCAAGCATTGGTTCATTGTTACATCAATCAGCAGTGAGGGGCGTGGTAAGCAAAACAGAAACTTACAGCCTATCATTTGCTCCAAATATTTCCAAGAAATGACGTTGTGAAAGTATCGTTATGTGTAGCGGAAGGAAGTGTGTGACGCACTAATTTTTGGTGCAATAAAACCCTGCACTGAATATTCTTTAAATAAAAGTTGACTGTACGCTTCTTACGGTGCTATTACACAGTTATGGGGTTTATAATACAGAAGTAAAGGAAAGGTAATAAGGAGAGTTTTTGATAGTTTCCTTTTTTGATTTTGTGACTGATTTAGTTCATTTTGAGGGGTAGATTGTTCATTGTTGCTCATGTCCTTTGATATTTTTTCATATTTCCATTTTAGTTAATTTCATTTTATGGATTATTTTGTGCAGTTTTACCTCCACCAATGAGGCTACGTTTTTGTCCCGTTTGTCTGTGTGTTAGTAGTGTATCAGTGGTGAAACGGCATTCTTAAAACAGGTGAACTTCAATAACGAAGCCAACAGTCTGTGTGGATCGAACTGCCATACTTGCTGACTTATTATTTAACAAAGAGGTCATTCAAACCAAAATTTCATTATTAAAACTGTTGAACACTCTTGATGTGGTGATGTGACACTCTGATCATTGGCTGATGCAAGGGAAGTACTGTATCCTACATGTGACAACCCAAACTTAAACCCAACCAAGGAACACCCTAAATAAGAAAAGTGCTACTACCCTCAAATAATGCCACCACAAATTAAATAAGTGAACATCCAATGCACCAGCTGCTCTCTTGATCAGAAGACGAACCACAGCACTAAAAAACACAGAAATCAATTATAAAAAAAACTGAATTATGAAAATTATATAACAGAATAAACGGCAACAAGCACTAAACCTGTAAATGAACACAATAAAATTAATCTTCATTACAACAACAAATGACATTGTAACCATATTAAAAAAACATTGTCATACCTCGGCTGTTCTCATTCCCAGGCATTTAGAACCGTAGGCAAAATAAGACCATGGTTAGCAGTTGTCAAAATATGCTTAAAACAATACCTCGGGGTGCATTGCACTTAACATTAAATGTTAAAAGCATACTCTTAAAAACAGTCTATTTGGCTTACCACAGGAGCAGACAGCATGTCATGTGAGGAGGGTAATCAGAAAGGACACATGTGCTCCCAGGCCCTGGGTGTGGCCAGTCTGTTCCCGCTCTCCCCTGTTACAGTAGGAAAAAAATCGATTTGATTAAATTTTCAGGATAGTTTAGAAATGGCATTAGGACCAATCGAAAAAATTTGGGGGGTGATCTGGACCACCGTCTGGATCCAGGGATTTTTTTGAAGGATTCTTTATTATTGTAAGATGGGGCCAATTTCAGCATTTTTGCATGTAACTCCAAGGTCAATGCAAAAAATATACAAGTTCACAACAGGTTCTGATCCTGGCAATATTCCAGATGCAGTACTGTGATCCAAAACAGGTAAATTTAGTTGGCACTGTAAGGTAAGAAATGAAGGTACAGACATTTTACTAACACCAAAATGTAGCTGAGACTCAGTAGATGCAAACAGATTGCATATGTTTTCAGTAATTATGGAGCTAGATCTGGCAGAAAGTTGCAACTATGGAAACATGGATAATTGTGAATAACATTGAACTAAAAATTATATGAATGTGATTTCAAATGCTAGGTATGTGTTTTCATGGTCAAGGAATCCAATAATGTAGATAAAATAAATGTAGGCCTATTATTGTTGAATGTAAATGACATGGGGGGAAATGAGCTGCTTGGCGCAGGTCTGCACTCTTTTAGTGCTTTCTAGTCTTCACTATTTTTTTCTTATGTGATTTCATTTTGTTGCTATTTTTGTTCATTTTCATTAATATCTTTCATTTGTAGAATATATTGTTTATTTTGTGGATTATTTTGCTCATTTTCATGATTACTATTTTTATTTTAACAAATTATTTTGTCTATTTGATTTTGTTTTTACTCATTTGGCTAATATTTTGTAGGTTTTACAGATTATTTCATCGATTTTTGTTAATTTTATAGTCTTTTTATTTTGAGCTTATTTTTATTTTTATTTTGCAGATTATTTTGTCCATTTTATGTTATATATGAGTCCAGGGGGTTTTAAATGAGTTTAAATCAAATTTGCCTTGGGTTAATATGGAATTATATTGATTTTTATTAACAGGTACCACATGGACATTTGTCAGCTGGTGTTTGAATTTGTACTTCCTTTTTTTCATAAACACAGACAGTTATTGATGACTAACTAAGCAAGTTATTGATAACTTGGTTCCTAAAATTGACTAGAATGCAGAAATTATGCAGTGGATGTTCAGAATTTTCTCTTGGAGGATCTCCAGACCCCCTGCTGAATCTGTCCCCCAGTTTTTGAATGAAAGCTATGTATATTTTCAAATACATTTAGCAATAGTAGGATATATTTTTGTCTTGACTCCTGTCCCTCTGTTCATTTCACACTCTGACCACTTGGTGTTATAATTGACATGCTACTATATGCAGTCATAGGGTTCACATTTTGTATGTAGATACAGCTCAATATTTTGTTCAATTTGATCATAAACACCCAAGACATGGATTAACATATTAGGGTGAAACATGGGTTAAAACAGGTAACTAAGCTATAGGAGGAAATACTCCTCAAATCCTGTATGAGTGTCTGCATTTTTCATCAATTCAGAAACAGAACACGTCTTCCAAATCACTTTAACCATAGTTCTGATCTATTCACGTGCCCCACAGTGATGGTGAGTCAGTGTCAGTGTGGTCACTTGCACCTTAACATCAGCCCTTAATCATCCATTTAATAGTATTTAGCTCTGCGACCAGATCTCAAACTGGACTTTTAGGTGCAGCTTCACTCTTGCAGACTACAAAAGTATATTTCATTAACTTGTTTAGAAAATCAGAAATTACAAATATGTAGAATAAATGAAAAACTGATGAGGCCCTGTAAGAAAGTTATATCAATGTAACTTTATTCATTGACACAGTCTGTGTTAATTGAAAATAATGCAGGTTTAATCTACAGTCACGACAGTCTGTAATAACTAACACACTTGCTGTATAACACAGAGCTTTAATGCATGTTAAAAATAAGAAAACATACAATAACCAGGTTAACTTCTCAGTCTGTCATCCCTGCAATTTCCTGGCAGAATGTTTGATGAAGGTCAGTGAACAGGAGAAAGGATGCATTGTGGGGAAAAAAGTCTTATGGGTTGGCAGTTTCCTGAGACAAGTTATTGGTGTTTCTGTCTAATATAAAGACTTACAGCTGTCATGCAGGATACAGAGGCTACTCTGACACTCTTTTACAATGTGTAAATATCATGCACACATCTCTCACCCAAACAAATTAAAAAAATATTAATGCATAATTGGAAAATGTGCAGTTTTCTTCCATTTTCTAGATTATGTACAGCCTGATAAAAAATCTAATTAGTTACTCTGCAATTATGTCATTTAAAAACATCAGTGAGGTGTCTTTCTTTTTTTAAATAAAGCAGATATGTTGACTTTTATTGTATGGTGATGACCCCATCCTCCCAGCTGGACTGGTTCACTAGCACATCGTCTTCTTGTTTCATGGAGTTGAGTAGATATTTGACCCCAGCTTTCACTCCGGTCTTCACTCCTGCTCCCACAGCATAGCCTGCCACTCCGGCAGTGCCCCCTGTGACCACCATGAGAGCATCTGTTCCCAGGTCAACCGCGCTGAGGATGGCTCTTTCCTTGGCTGTTTCAGAGCAGTTCACAGAGGCGTAATACACAGCTGTGCCCAGGTTGTAGAGGGTGCTGACAGCAGGGATCCACTCCATCACATTGTAAATGCGCTCCTCTCTTTTGTCGATACAGCTCCTTTGAGGGCTTCGCTTTATCCGATGACCTGAAACAGCAGAGGCTGAAACATGGTCTTCCCTGCTGCACTGAAGGATCCAACAGTCAGTTTCAGTGAATTCAGTGGGTAAGATGCGACTCCCTTTTTTCAGCACTGCCTGGTAGAACCCTGGTTTGAGAAACCTGCTGTGGGTTACACCTGCACACAAGACGCCCAATTTCTCACAGCTGCTCACAGCCTTCTCTAGGCTGCCCGTGGCTCCTTCCACAGGTGTACCTACCAGTGTGGTGCCATTCATCCTGATCCAGCCCTCACAGCGCTCATTCTGCTCTCTTACACCAGCCAGACGCTGGATATTGAACATCACAGCTTCAATGTGCTGTCCGGCTTCTTCCCTCTCTGAAGGAGACACTGTTGTAGCTGCTGCCTTCAACAACTTCATCTCTATCAGACTCTCAACCTCCATCAGAAGCTCATTTGTGTCAGTGACTCCCAACAAGCCGTAGAGTCTCTGCACCAGGGCCTGCGCTTCATTCGGACATCCTGCCACCACCAACACAGGCACCAAAGAAAGACCCAGTAGCTCTTGCGGGAAGATGGAGGACAGTGAATCATCCACAGTGCTTGCAGACAGCATCTCCTCACAGCTGATGTTCTCCTGAATGTGGAGACGATTTTGAACCTGGCCCTGAAGCTTTCCCCTGAGAACTGATATGATTTGTTTAGCAGGCTGGCCACTGTTCTCGTCCTGTGCAGGCATTGATACAGGGCCAGGCATTTCTGCAGATGGGTCACTGAGCTGTGGTTTGGATGCCTGAAGAGCCTGATGATCCTGTTTGTTTGTCTGCCCTTTTGGATTGGTGTCAATTGTTGGAAGCTGTTTGTTTCTCGGGGCCAGTGGAGGTGGGACTCGACACAGAGCTTGTTCATTCAGCAGGAGCTGGATCACAATCAGCCACTTCAGCTTGGAGAACATCATTCCACACGTCTCTAAAGCCACTGCAGAAAAACACATACAGTAAGAACCATACAACCAATGAGGCTCTTTCATACAAACCAATTGTGTTTGTACATGGGCAGTAGTGTTGATTATTTGTGCTTAGAATGTGCTATATGGAGACTGTGGCACACAGATTAATTTAAAGCAAGGTACAATAAACATGAGTGCTTTTACTTTGGTCCATGCAAATGATCTGGCTTCACTCTTGTCAGTTTTCCACACTACACACACTGTGAACTCACTCTGAGGTGTTCAGCCTATTATATAGATGTACTTTCTGCAATTTTTTACCTTAGTATGCACGGATATGTCAAAACAAAGAAATGTTTTATAATCTTAAGCAACAGCACAGATTGAAAATTAAATATTTACATTGGTCTCTCTGTGATTTTAGCTTAGAAAAGACTCACTAACTCAAATAACAAGTGAACAAAAAGCAGTATTTTGAAAAGGAAATCTGTTTTAGCAATTCAAACAAAAAGCATCATGCATCCAAACCTGGTTTCACACTGAGCAGAAACTCTGTTCTGCACTGACAAGAACAACAAATACAGAAGTTGTTCCACACACAGCCTC
Source organism: Pseudamia nigra (assembly GCA_029823295.1). Lineage (NCBI taxonomy): Eukaryota > Metazoa > Chordata > Actinopteri > Kurtiformes > Apogonidae > Pseudamia > Pseudamia nigra. The sequence continues at coordinate 9,689 of JAQQAE010016634.1, forward strand.
ACATTCCCATTGCATCATTTGACAAATTTGTTCAACACTTACCTCAATAATTATGATGAGATTTGAAGTCAAGAGTGTAGCAATATGAGCAAGATGGCTTCAGCATGTAGGATGCTTTTAAATTTTTCCTTTTTTCACAATTTTTTCCCTTAAAACATGCCTAGTGCTCGTCTCCTCTGTGTCCTTGCCTCCAATGAGAATCCCTTTCTTTACACATGACATCCCACAGCCCTCCCTCTGTCTCATCTGTCTTTCAGCTCTCTCTTCTCTCCGGATTTGGCCTCTTTGCTCAACAGGGAGCTGAGGGCTTGAATATTGATTCACGTGGGGGGAAAGTCCATGTGGTCTAAAGCAGTTTTGTTTGTCTGCCCTTGTATCCTCACGTCCCCCACACTATTTCTCTGCTTTCCCTCTCTGTGCTGCATCTGAAGGTTTTGTTTCTGACCCAAATACTTGAAAGAACCCTCCCTTCATGTCGTGAGCAGATTTATCTCTTACACAGCCAGGAAGTGAAGTGGAGTGAGGAAAACGGGAGTAACTGAGGAAAAGAAAAAGCACATGAGTGGGTGTAAAACACACAAAATTACCCTTTGAATGAATTAACGACTGCATTCACTTCACCTTTATTTTTTTTACATTGCTCTTGGTCACTGGTTAAAATTAGTTGTTCCATTTACTCACCAACAGAAAATGTGTTGAAGCTAAAACACAGTTTCTTTGGAAATAAGAGCATCCAGAATAAGGTTTGCCTGGAGCTCATAGTACATGAATGTCATCTTATTAAAGATGAGATTAAATGTGTATGTGTCCTTCTATATGTCTATTAAAGACTTCTGTAAGAGTGATGACAGTGAAAAGTGTGTGTATTTGATTTGTCCTTGGTTTTCTGAGGACCTTTTTGTAACACTGCAACACACTAACCAGTGGTCCGCAGAGTACACAGAAACAGTACTCAAGTAAAAGTATTGTTACTTTCAAATTCTAGTGACTCATGTAGAATTAGAAGTAATCCTAAACATCAGTGCTTGAGTAAAAGTAAGATTATCTGGTAAAAAATACTAAGTAGTGAGTAACTTCATAACATGGAATTCATTACCGCCTCATATATTGATCATACAGTATATTCATTTTTGTTCAATCTTTGTGTTACATATAATTTTTTTACCTACTCAATTTTTTAAACCTGTGTTGTTCAATTTGTTCACATTTACTCCTTGTCCTGCATATTTTGATTTTTATTCAGTATTTGTTGCTTATTTTGTTCAATTTTGTTCACTTACTTGATTACTTTGATCATTTTGCTATTTTTTAATTTTTTTTCAATTTCCTATTTATGTTTGTAAATTTACTTGATCATTGTCTTCATTTTTGCTTATTTTGATCAGTTGTGCTTATAATGTACCCTAATTTTATAAATTATTTGGCTATTTTCTTCAGTTTTCAGTTCAGTTTTTTTTGTTAATTTTGCTCACTTGGTTTTTTTGCTCAGTTTATTTTTTGCTTGCTTTGTACATTTTGCTCATTTTTTTGTGTAGTTTATTCATATTTGATATTTTATTGACTATTATATATTGGTCTTTTTTATTTAACTGATTATTTTGTAAATGTTTACAATTTCACCATTTTTTACCCCTACTCATTGAGCTGTGGCCAAACGTAATTGAATCAAAGTATTCTGCAAAACAACTACTTTCAGAAGTACATTTATTTGAAAAAATCTACTCAAATACATGTAAAGGAGTAAGAGTATTACCCACCTCTGGTTTGAAGTGCAGCTCATGCCCAAGGTGACCTGGGATCAGGCTGTAGATTTCTGAGACAAAATGTCAGAAATACTGTCAGTTTGCTCATGTGGGTGGAGTTACTGTACTTTTATACTAACAATGATTAACCGAATTGAAATCCAAACTTTAAAATTTAGAATGGAGTGCACCCCTCTCAATCAATCAATCAATCAATCTTTATTTGTATAGCGCCAATCATAATCGCCGATTATCTCTAGGCGCTTCACAA
>JAQQAE010016635.1:0-11700 GCA_029823295.1 Pseudamia nigra
AAACACCTCACCAAGATTCTAGCACCACTGGTGGGAAACACACCACACCATATCAAGAACTCACAGGATTTCACCAACAAAGCAAAGGACATCACACTTCACACAGATGAAACCATGGCCTCCTATGACATCACCTTTCTGTTCACATGCATTCCCACCACAGAAGCAGTTAACAGTGGTTAGGAAAAGACTACTCCAGGAGAACTCTTGGGTCCACAGAACTGACCTCACAGTGGATCACATCTCCTCCTTGCTGGACCTCTGTCTGACCACTACCTATTTCCAATTTAATGAAGGTTTTTACCGCCAGAAACATGGATTACTCAAATACATGTTTTTAGGAGTCTGCTTGAATTATTAGAATTATAAAGTAATAATACTTTTTCTCGAGTACCGTTTCTGTGTACTCAGCCAACCACTGGGTGGGACTAATGCATTTTAGCTGAACTCTGATTGGTTCTCACCCTGATGTCATAAGTTACACTTCAAAATGGAAATCAACCTTGTTTCTGTCTTGTTGTCTGTATTTTTTTCAGGACTGGCACAACTCAACAAATTAACATTTTCACAGCTTCAAGTTTTTGTCAAAGGTGAGTTGAGTCCATCTGTCTTAAAGGTCACATGTCTGAACAAAACTGAAGCAGATCTTTGTCTTTTTAAATTAAATTCATTCTCAATAGGCACACTTCTCTGTCTTTCTTTTCCACTGCCCAGGCATGCTGTAAAATTAATAAAATAAAGAAATTATTCTTAGTTTTACATAAGAGAATTAAATTCAATTCCATTTTATTTGTATAGCACCAATCATAATCGCCAATTATCTCTAGGTGCTTCACAATTTGAGGCCAAGAATTAAAAGGGAGATAACAAGAGAGGTTGAAAGCAAAGCTCAGTGCGTCACTGTCCCCCTGCAACCTAGGACTATGCAGCAGAACTAAGGGATGATTAAGGGTTTTCCTGACCTAGACATTACTATATGTTTTGGGATGGTTATAACACTTTTAAAATATTATGTTACAACCCACCCCAACCCTGTCAGCCATAGTTTAAGTAACTGTATTAGCATAGTGGTTTGAAATGAATCATATTTTGCCAAAAAAAACTACAGTTTAATTTAACATCTGCAGGTGTTTAAGCACTAAACAAAAAATGACTTTCTCACATCGAAATCTGTATTTTCTCAATAAAATCTACATACACCTGTTTCCAGCCTTGACAACTACCATGTGACAACACTGAAATGACCATGTGAAATCCCGGATGGTGGAATTGGTGGTGTGACATCTCTCCCCTATATCTAATAGCCACAAAATGATAAGGACTGATCCACGTCATCTAGAAAAATGATAAAAATGAACAAAACAATCCACAAAATGAACAAAAATCAGGAAAAGTTATCAAGATATGGTCAAAATAAATAATGTATTGAACAAAATTAGCAGAAATGAACCCAATATAAAGGTTCCACAACGTGTTCAGTGTCCTGGGAGAGACATCACTGTGGTTTGGCACACAGATACTATATCTATATGTCAGAGCATTGGAAAAGACCTGTGCAGATTCTCTTTGCATAGTTTTCCTGTTTTCCTCTGGAGACAGTGGGGACACAGCGCTCCTCTCCAGCCTCGACTTAACCTGGAGTTGAACCCTGTGTTTGTCATGTCGCCTCTACGTCTCTATGGCTTCTTGAGGCGAGTTCAGACACAGGTCAGGATGGAAGAACAGGGTAAGATGAGCGGGTGTAGGCTCTAGGACAGGGGTCAGGAACCTTTTTGGCTGAGAGAGCCATGAAAGCCACATATTTTTAAATGTATTTCTGTGAGAGCCATATAATATTTTTAACACTAAATACAACTAAATGTGTGAATTTTTAAGTAAAACCTACAATTTAAGAGTGTAAGTCTCTGAATGTACTTTTTAATAATGTTGTGATAATGAAGCAAACCGATAATAAATCAAATACTTCTTACGTTAATGTGACTTTTGGTGTTGGATGCTTTTGGTAACGGTCTTATCGTCTGGTTGATACATGGTGAGGTGAAGCTTCACGGAGGTGTTGCGGTTTTCATCCGTTAAATGTGATCTTAATGTTTTTCAGATGTGAGAATGACTGCTCACATAGATATTTCGATGCAAATGTACATGTAGCATGGCGTGTCAACGTGTCGCTTTATATTTGACCGTTTCATCGATAAAATTTTATCAATGCATATTAGACACAACACAAAACCTGTGTTGAAAAAAAGGCGAATTCCTCTGTCCATTTGTGCTGAAACGTGCGATACTCCTCATCTTTTTTTCTTTTCGCCATCTTCATCGTCAAAAGGGTTTGCTCTAAATAAATTAGCGAGCTGACTATTCGATTGACAAGAGGGAAAGTTACTTCTTGACCTCACGACAACTTGTGTAGGCTTCCGCATTATCCCTTTAACACTGAACATGTCGGCACCGACACATTTGCGTGTCACCTACCGGGTGAGGCGAGCCCCAAGCGGGCTCTCGCTTCTGGCATCAAGCGTGCAGCCGCCCGCAACCCGCTCCAGGGACAGTGGCAGGTGGGGAGTTTGACTGGGGTGGTACACATGTCAAAAGGTAACGCAGGTGTCCTAAGGCGAGCTCAGGGAGGACAGAAACCTCCTGCGGAGCAGAACGGCATGATCTTGCTTGATCTAGATTTTCAGTATGAATACAGACCATGACAGTAGGGCTCCAGCCACCCACAGCCCTGAACAGGTGCGGTAGAAAATTAATGGATTAAAATTATTCATTAGTTATCGTGTTAAGAAATGTCAGCTAAGATTTATCTGCGAGCCAGATGCAGTCATCAAAAGAGCCACATCTGGCTCGCGAGCCATAGGTTCCCGACCCCTGCTCTAGGAGGTTGATCCCTCCAGTGCTGGAAAACGGCTGGATGAACTGGGCTATAAGCCACTGGAGGGAACGGGAATGACAAGATACTTGTGTGGACAGGATACACACACAGATCTGGTGTCACTACTGTTTTTACCAGTCCACACACACAACAGCATGTCTTCAAAACCTCTGGAAAATGAAATACAATAGCCTTCAAATGACATAATTCAGTCTTCAGGGGCATGAAAAAAACATAAAAGGTCCAGAGAGGAGAAGTCACTCCCCATCCACTGGGCCCATGGTTATGAATGGAGGTCTATGGTGAGATGATGGTTTAAAGTCCATTAAAGTTTAAAGGCAAGAAATGGCACAAATTAACTCACCTGTGAACTGAGAAGTGGCTCAGGTGACATGCGTGTACAAGCTGTCATCTAAGCTAAATGTGTCTACTTTAGACTACTGTGGACATATTCTGCCCTTCCTTGTCCTGGTGGAGGGGTTTGTGTGTCTGACTGATCCTAGGAGATGTTGTCTGTCCTACTACAAAATACGACCAAGGCGGTCGTATGTTTATGTACTGAATTATGACCTACTGTTACGTTTTTGAGTTACGTGCACTTTTTTTGCGTGACTGCTATAGTCACGCAAATGTCAATGCTGTGGCTTCATGTTACGTCATGATGCTTGATTTTCCTTACCAATCAAAACACAAGACCAACAGAGGGAGGAGTCATGTCCACTTCACTGCGTGGGGTCTATAGCAAACATTCCATGTGATTGGAAACTTTTGAAACACAGTAAAATGTATGAAACATATACACGCAAACAAACACTTCTCCACATGTGACCCATCCCATGGGGGAGCAGCCACTGTGCAGCACCCCGGGAGCATCTGAGTGGTTAAGGGCCTTGCTTAAGTGCCCAGTGGTGATGCTGGTCTGGCAATTTGAACCGGTGACCCTATGGTCACAGGCCTGCTTCTGTAGCCTCTTGGCCACCACTGCCACTATTATGTTTGGTTTTAATCACTACTGACTTACTTACCAAGTTGAAATTCACAGTACAGGTGTCAATTACTGGAATATTTCCTGCTGCCGCCAAGAGAGTAATTCTCTGAATCGCTCTGATGAGTCATAATTCAGGAGCAGTACATACAACCAAAGAGGTAGTTTCAGTTGGGGGGCTTGTTGTGTCTGCGGCAGTTCACCCCTGGTAGTGTCTCCCATGGTGACATGTCAGTCTAGGAGTGATTCAGAAGATCCTTATGACTATGCCTTCCTGTGGGCCCACTACCTGCAGGAGGGGTCCTAAGGCTCTGGTGTTGTGTGGTTTGGGTGGCAGCTGAAGGTGGGGGCCTAGGTGGTCCAATCCCCAGTTGGCAAAACTAGTTCAAACTTGGAGGAGACCCTGGGGCAGATCCAGGACACACTGGAGGAACTACTGTATGTCCCTCAGGTAGCTTTTGAAGATCCACCAGAGGAGCTTGAGGAGGTGGCTGGGGAGAGGGATGACTGGGTTTCTCTGCTCAGACTGCTGCTTTTTGGTTGTGGGAGGAATCCGGAGAGAACCCACACAGACACAGGGAGAACATGCAAACACAGAAAGGCCCAGCTACCTGGCGTTTGGATTGAACCCAGGACCTTCTAGCTGTGAGGCACAGCTGTGAGCTGTGTCACCTTATTCAATAGTCATTTACCATAAATAATATTTCCATGATGGTAGTTTTCGTCTGGATCTAGCTCCTTAAAAGTTGAAAATATGTTAAATCTGTGGACACATTACTGAATCAGCAGGTTTTCACTACAGTTTGGTGTCAGTTTCATCTCTACAGCTTTATTTACAGTACGGTAGATATTTTTCATCAACCCCTGTAGGTATAAGCATTCCGGATCACTGTATCTGGAATATTGTCCGTATCTGGATCAAACTTTGTGCTATTATAGTGTTCTTCTGTATTTGTTCTAAATTTTCTGGATGTTTTTTGTGGTGTTACAATGACAAATGTAGAATTTGGATCTATCTCAGCAATGGTGAACAATCTTGTAAAAATTGTTGATGCAAACAATGATCCAGAGCTCTACCACAATCTAATCGATTGGTCCTTGTGCCATTTCTGACCTATCCTGAAAATTTCATCCAAGTCTGTTCATAACTTTTCCAGTTACATTGCAAACAAGCCAACAGATAAACTACAAAAACCATACCCTTCTTGATAGAGGTAATAAATAAACATAACGTCTTCTGATCTGCCAGAAATTAGAGTAGACATGTTTAAAAGTCCAGAGTATGATTGTTTCAAAACAGAATAAAGATTTACAGCATGGATGAGGTCACACATTCACAGGTATTCAGGTATTAATATCTATTTCAATTTAGGAGGATGCTTATAATGAGATATCACTGATGCATTTTTACTGCTTAGAACCTGATTTCCAGCAGTTTGCAGAGTTGGATTCAGCCTCCAGCTTCCCTGTCTTCTCTCCGCCCACATCTCCTGCTCTCTTTTTCCCAGTTTGATCACTTGTCAGCCTACATTGCTTCACCCTCCCCTTGTTTGTTTCCCCTATTAATTGTGGACCCTGCCCTCATGTAAGGGATCATAGATCTCTGTGTGTCATCATAATTGCCTAGTTAATCAGAGTGGATCACATAATACACAAAGTGGCAGATGTAGTATTGTCTGAATGTCCAGCGGCAGAGGCCAAAAGTTTACAGAGGAGGAGCGCTCTCTAGTGGAAATCGACCCATCTGTACGCCACTGTACGGCCGCTCATTATTCAAAGTATACACTGTACACATGCATGAACATGTACTCCCTCAGGCACCATTTATTTTAGTGTACTGTATGTGCATCATGCTGTCATGCAGTGTATGTACTTCTCTGTGTACTGTCTCCTTCTGTTACCTAAGACATTGTACAGTAAGTCCAAACTCAGTACATCCCCAGCTGACCCAGCCACCTTATCTGACCTCCATTACATAAGACGCAGAGAGAGAAACCATTCATAAGAGAGTCACAGGGAATTACAGAGATGTACAAACTTACACACACATGCACACACACACACACCTGCACCCCCCACCCCCCTTCACACAAACACACAAGCACAAACACTCTTATGTCATCATTCCATTTCTTAGAGTTGTAGACCCCCTCAAAAACAGGATGATAGGGGGCTTATCCAATGACAAATTAACTTCTATACCACAACAAATTTTACCTTGTCATATTCTGAATTTTCCAACAAAAGAGTCCACAATGTCTTTGATCATGCACAGTTCATAGAGGGGACACACACACACACACACCCTTGTGTCACCTCCCACAACAAAACAAAGATTATACCTCATTTAAGTGCAGTATTTAATCTTACAGTGAAAAAGTCCAAATAATCTTGAAGTAGTTGTTTAATAAAACAGACATCTGCAACACGTTCTATTAGAGCTGGGACAGGGTCATGTTTACCACTGTGTTCGTCACCTTTCCTATAACAACACTCAGTAAATGTTTAGAAACTGAATCTTTGAATCTTTGCAGGTGAATTCTATCCCATTCTTTTCTTATGTACAACTTCAGTGTCTCAACAGTTCAGGGTTTCTGTTGTATTTTGTGCTTCATAATGTGTCATGCATTTTCAATGGAAGACAGGTGTGGACTGCAGGGGGGCCAGTCTAGTACCATCACTCTTTTACTACAAAGCCACGCCGTTGTAACATGTGCAGAATGTGTCTTAATATTGTCCTGCTGAAAAAATCAGGGCTGTCCCTGAAAAAGACGTTGCTTGGATGCAGCATATGTTGCTCCAAACTCTGTATGTACCTTTTAGCATTAATGGTGCCTTCACAGATATGCAAGTCACCCATGAGGGGTATTAACCTACTTCATACCATCACAGATGCTGCTTTTGAACTTTGCACCGATAATAATCTGGATGGTCCTTTTCCTGTTTAGCCCAGAGGACACGATGTCCATGATTTCCACAAACAATTGTACATGTGGACTCGTCAGACCACAGCACACTTTTCCACTTTGCGTCAGTCCATGTCAGATGAGCTCGGGTCCAGAGAAACCGGCAGCGTTTCTGAGTGTTGCTGATATATGTCTTTCACTTTGCATGGTAGAGTTTTAACTTGTACTTGTAGATGTAGAGATGAACTGTGTTACTGACAATGGTTTTCTGAAGTGTTTCCGAGCCCACGTGGTAATATCCTTTACACAATGATGTGGGTTTTTAATGCAGTGCCGCCTTTGGGGTCACAGGTTATGGACATTCAATGTTGGTTTTCTTACTTGCAGAAATGTCTCCAGATTCTTTGAATCTTTTGATGATACTATGGACTGTAGATGATGTAATTCATAAATTCCTCATAAATTTACATTGATGAACATTGTTCTTAACCTTTTGGACTATTTTTTCACATGGTTGTTCACAAAGTGTTGAACCTCACCACATCCTTGCTTGTGACTGACTGAGCCTTTTGAGGATGCTCCTTTTATACCCAATCATGACACTCACCTGTTTCCAATCAACCTGTTCACCTGTGGAATGTTCCAAACAGATGTTTGTTGATCATTCCTCAACTTTCCCAGTCTTTTGTCACTCCTGTCCGAGCTCTTCTGGAACATGTTGCAGGCATGAAATTCAAAACATTCAAATATATTTTGTCAGAATATTTTGTTCACTTTTCTTTAATTTTATCCTTTTTTTTTGGCTTATTTTCCTTATTTGATATTATCATGCGTTTAATGTCCGCTGTAGCCTTCCCAGGGTGTTGGACTGTCTGTTGGCATCATGTAGCCTTTCCTTCCAAGCGTTCCTGTCGTCCACCATATCAATGTTGAGGTTCCAGGTTTGCAAGTCTTCCCTGATGGTCTCATTCCACATCTTTCTCGGGCGTCCTTTTCCTTTACTTCCTACTACCTCTACCTGTAGACAGCTATTGATGCAATATGTACTCCTGTGTACATGACCTGCCCAGTGTCTTGTGATTGGGTCGATGTGAGCAATACCTGGTCTTTCGTAGAGGGATGCTGTGCTGACTTGGTCCTCTACCTTCAAGCCACATATCCATCTGACCATTGCTTTGTTGTTTCGTTTCGCTCCAGGCACGAGTGATCATGTCTTCTGGGTGCCCAGCACTTGCTGCCGTACAGCATTACACTGCGCATGCAGGCTGAGTATATCCGTCCTCGTGTCTTGAGCGAGATGGATCTGTTGGTGAGGATGGGGAGGAGTTCCCTGAACTTACCCCATGCGCTCCTGCAACTTGTAGTGATGCTGGCAGTTCAGGTGATGTAGCTGAGATGCTGAAGTGCTCAGGTGAGCGTTGCACACTTCTCACCCACCTGCTGAACAACATCATTGCGGTGGGATAAATCCCTGCTGACTGGGACACAAGCTATGTGGTCAACCTGTATAAAGGAAAGGGCGATGCTCTTGAACAAGGAAACTACCGTGGACTGAAACTCCTGGACCAGGTCATGAAGATCCTAGAGAGGGTGGTGATAATTTTATGAAAAACATGTCTTAACTTTTAAGAGTTTTCCTGATTTTCTTCATTTAGTGTATTATTTTCTTCCCTTCTCTTTAACTTTCATTTTATTAAAAAAAGTTCATGTTTTCTTGGTAATTTCTGTTCATTTTCTGGTTTATTTTACTCTTGCTCATTTTGTTGCCGACTTCTATTTCCTTGATTATCTTGATCTTTTTATAGTTTTTTTCTTCATTTTGGTTTATTTGATCATTTGATTTCTTGAATATTTGGTTCCCTTCTTTTTCAGTCATGTAAATTCTTTTGATTACTTTGTTTATTTTTTGTTGTTATGATTTTGAGGATTTGGAGCATTAGTTTGTTGTTGATTCTTCGTTTCTGTTCATTTTATTGTTCATTTTGTTCATTTGCATTAATTTTGTTGCTCATCTTCCTGCTCATTTTGTTCATTTTGATACTTTTTTTGTTCATGTTGTGTGCCATTAGTCAGCTCATCCAGTAAAGCTGCAGACTGGTGTATAATTGAGCCTGCCCTCTGCCCTCGTCTTCAGTTCGGCACACTTCATTCAGGGCAGATGTGACTACCATCAGGACACACAGTTCAGTGTTGTTCAGTTCACTAAGAGGCATTTGGCACAAGAAAATCAAATCCATCTGAGGTGTCTGGCACCTCACAACACCTCCAAACTGCTTTCTTTCACTTTTCCTCTGGGATTTTTCCATTTTGGCTTTATCTCGATTACCCTTATGAAAGTTTGATGTGGCATAGAGAGCCCGGGCGAAGGTGAGGAGCAGATTAAACATTAATTGTGTTTGTGTAATGAAGTCTATCTGGAGATGATGCATGCACGCAGCTAGAAATCCAACCAGATTAAATTCCCTTCAAATGTAGAATCATGCCTCCAGCTTTTAAAGATGCCTCTAATGTGAGCAGGTTGTAAAAATACAGTGAAGGGATTTGGTTCCTGGCTGCTGGAGCTCATTGAAGGGCATGTGCAACAACTGAACCACCGCCTTAGAGACAAACAAGATACAGCTTCTGATTGGCCATGGCAAAATAAGATAAAATTGACTTCTTTTCCTTATAAGTTCATTTTGCCAGCTGTTTAATTTCATTCACTTATTTGTTTATCTTTTTCTTGATTATTTTGTAAATTCTGGTGTTTTTTTTTCTGGTGTTTCTGGCAATTTTTTTTGACAATTTAATTTGCATTTTCTGGGTTAGTTTGTTCGTTTTGTTGAGTTTCCTGAATATTTTGTTGATTTCTGCACATTGTATCAATTATTTCTTCATTTTTGTTCGTTTTCTTGAGTACTCTTTTGCTTGTTTTTTTTTACTATTCTTAATTGTTTTGTGCATTTTTCATTATGTTGATTATTTTATTTATTTTGTACTCATTTTGTTGATCATTTTGTTCATTTCTACTCATTTTATTATTTTGTCCTCCCTGATGTTCAGACAAAATCTACACCATAGAGCATAAGTGCATACATATAAAGAAGTATATGTACTTGAGTACTACCATCTCTGATTATCACTACAGTATATACTACTCGATTAAATACTTGAAAATGCGACAAAATTAGCCAACTTTGATGGTACAAGGAAAAGTTCTGATCATAAAAGGCACATAAAATAAAGAACGATTTACCTAAATTCCTGAACGTACATGAAGGAAAAAGCCTCCTGTGAATTACTGCAAATAATTATTGTTATCCTGGTTTATAATGTTCTCCTGCAGATCCTTTGATAATTCTTTTGCTTTCCCCACGGCTTGGAATCCAGCAAAATCAGTTGCAGCATTGGAGCTGACTGAAATCAAATACCGGTACATTTACATTTTTAAAACAGATATAGACTGCTGGTGCTGAATTGTACTGGCCTTTACAGTGACCTCAAGGAGAAGTTCTATGTTTATAGAAAAAAAACCACTTTGGTTTGTGAATTGCTCCTTTGAAGATATTTTGAAAATGACTTTATGATCTTTTGATGCTTTCCATGTAAAAGTAAGACTAGATGGCTGTCCTCAGGGTCAAACTGTCATGCCAGGTACATTTTCTCACTGGCCTTGATGCATATCAAACTTACTGCCCTGCATTAGCTGTTTCTAAAGTTCATATTGAAAAGTAAGTGACCTATGTGTCCATCTTCTGTTCTATCGTTTATGTGTATTCACCAGAAGAAAAATATTGAAATGCAGAGCTCTCAAAGCATTCATGTCCGCATTCATCACAGATGTACAACCCTATTTCTTATTAAGACTGGACCATAGACAGTTGACAAAGTGTCACCCACTGGTTTCTGAATGGCCTCGTTGAGGTGAATTGGGTTGTGATCTCTGGGATGACACTTTGGAGCCAAAAACAGTATGTGACCCATATTTGGAAGAATGGCAGAAGAACTACAGGAACCAAGTATGGCAGGGGTCTTATGGGTAAGTTAATACTAACTATTAGCTCAGTGCTGAGTGTGTAAAACGTCAAAAAACATTTCTGAGCAAAGTCATATCACTTTGTTGTGTAAACACTGAACCACTACTATAGTAGAGCGTTTGTCGGGAAAATCTATGTTTTATTAAATAAACAGTTTAATAGACAGTAAAAGTTACAAAGGTTTGAGGTGGTCTGACTCCACCAGTGAGTCAAGTTACCACAGTGAACTGTCATACGGACCTGTGAATCAAAGCTCAGCATGGATGGATATGTCAGATTATTTGCTATAATATTTTTAAAATGGAGCAAAAAATAAAAATGGACCAGATCACATATTAGAGAATCTAAATTAAATGTTTGAGATCATATGCATATTTCCACCACAGGACCTTCAGGGTACAAAGGGGGAGGGAGAATTTACAGTAACGACCTCTCCCTTGGCCCTCTCAGCCACATTGTCTCCACTGCAGATTAGGACCCACCATTGACGTAAAAACTTGTGATCATCATGAGGACTAAAACCCTCTCTGGATCTAGTCGCTGGCGTACAATGCAAGCAGTGGCAGCACCTCTGTGTCAGTCTACTTATCATACATTGCTCTTTATAACTTGAAATCTGTTGATATTCCCGAATCCTATTTACTACTCATCTTCTATGGGGCTTTAAAAATGCTGCTTATTTCCCGTTGATGTCATATTCTGCTCTGGGTATACCTAATCAGCATCAAGCAAACCTTTAAGCTGCACCCAGTGTCACGACCGAACATACTGACAGGTGCGGGAGACTCAGGAGCAGGACTCAGAGTGAAGTTGGTGTGACAGAGTTTATTATACACAAACGTCAAAACACACAGGGGCAAGCGAAAGGCGGGTCGAGGAGCGAGCGGAGAGTAAAGGGGCCGAGCAGACAGGTAATCCAGG
>JAQQAE010016636.1:0-11700 GCA_029823295.1 Pseudamia nigra
GTGGATGCATGACGCAAGTGCGCCTTATAATCCGGTGCGCCTTATGTATGGAAAAAAATTAAAAATGTGACATTTTTTGACTGTGCGCCTTATAATCCGGTGCGCCTTATAGTGCGGAAAATACGGTACACAGATATTTAGTCCCAATCCCTTGAGCTGCCTTTGCGTTGTGTGTGTGGAAAAGCTTTTATTCTCACCATTAAACAGAGTCCAGAGTTCTACTGTTGTTTTTTTTTTACAATATGATTTCACCACACATTTTTGCTGAGGGGAGCAGCCAGAAGGAGAAGAAGAGATTTCACCACACATTTAAGTAATTACCGGTCATCATCATTCAAGATTTTTTTCCAACCACATTTTTTTCTTCGAAGATGATGGTTCGCCACTATCCTTATATCACTAGTTGCCAGGTGAAACATAATCACCCATGTAGAAATTATACAATGGGAGGCTCGTACCTATTTGCTTAGTTGAATCCAGGTGGTGACCTTTTCTTTGGCCAGGCAGCGTATTAAAAACAGTGTGATGTTAAAAGTAAAGATTTAACAGTGAAAAATATTAGGTTTTTACCTCCATCAAGGAGGGTATTTTTGCCGGTGTTTGATTATTACTAACATTACTCAAAAAGTAAGGATTTTGATGAAATTTTCAGGAAAGCTTGGGACTAGTACAAGCTATTTTGGGGATGATCCAGATCACATTCTGAATCTAGGAATTTTTCAAATTATTGTTCACCATCGTGCCATAGAGCCAATTTCATTGCTTCATTGATAACATTAAAAAAAAATGCCTAGAAGATTTTATTTAAAAAAAAAAAAAAAAAAAAAAAAAGCCAATATCTGTATAGGTTCCACCAGGAACCAAAGTTTGATTCTGATGCCAGTTGTATTCTGGATCTGGTGATTTAGAATGATTAAATATATAGCACTTACAAATAAACAGAAAAAGTTACAGACATGCAACCAACATCAAATTGTAGCTGAAACCCAGCTGATTCAGTACACTGCCAGCAGATTCAACAGATCTACCATATATAAAACCGCCATTATAAAGATATAATTTTTTGTAAATAACTAATGAAGTGTTTGCGATATCAATGTAATTCCAGATGCTAAGACTTGATTCTCAAGTATAGCATTTTATATTTATGTGTACACATGTCCATGCAATGATATACAACTGGGCATGGCTTTGTTAACACATCACATTATGGTGATACGTAAGCAACATCCTGCTGACATTCATAGTGTGAGAAGTGACATTGTTCGGAAGGAGAGCAGAGATTTTTGGCTCATGAAACATCAACATCATCTGAAGGCATTGACGGAGAGTTCGTGTGTAAAAAGCTTGATTCAAATGCATGTTAATCCAAAGTCACTGAACACTATGATCACTACCTTGTTAACGTTAGGGAACTGGTGTATGCTGACGTCACTCAAATCACCAACCTCTGCAGCCCCGCTTGTGTGCAGCTACTGTAACATTTCAGCAGATAACTGCATCACACCTACATCTACACCACAAGTTAGAGTATGAATTTCCTATGTTCGGTGGAAAAAAACCACTTCCTTTGCTTTAGTGAAGAAGTCCCCTTTTGTTGCAACATACTGTTCTTGTTAATTTTCATTTCAGCATCAAAAAAGATGTGTTTGTTGATATTGTGTCATTGGACTGCTTCTAGCTAAACACTTCCACAATAATGCAGTGCACTGCGGTTTCAAACTTATGAAGCGATGTGGAGTGTTGCATCCTCAGTCCGTAGAAATTTTTGTTGACGTGCATAGTATGTTTTTCCCCACATGTTCTCTCTGTTGTTTGGCTGGACCACGGTCTGGGACACTGGAGATGGTTCTATTCTGCATGTTGCTCTCAGGCCACCATTTGAACAAGCCAGGTCTACAGCAGTCCATAGCTGTGATTCATCCATTTCAGAGACAGGAAATATAAGGAACCTGAGGGGAATTCAGGGGGACGCGAGTCTGTCTAACGACAACCATGTTCAGCATTATTACCAATTTGCCTGCTGCAGCGCTATGGCTGATCTGGATCCCTTAGTATAAACACAATCACCCTATAAACTTTACGAGGTGAGATAATTGCTTTCACACCCAGCAGTAAAGTATTTGTGTATCCAAGTTGTGGCCATTCAAAAGTCCAACATTCTCTCCTCTAATTGACTTCCGATCACCATCTCCTGACAAACACATCTGAAAATATTCTGCAAAATATTGATATGTTAAATATTCCACCATTTCACAGACAATGTTTATGGTTGATACCATTAAAGATGTGTTCCCATTTCTCAGCTAGTGCGAAGCGATCACAACAGGAAGATATCCGGCTGGGTGGGAAATGCGGAGCAGTGATGATTTGGGTCTGTTGCAAACTTTTATCAACAGCATGATTACTTGCAGGATTTTTTCAGAAAAGGAGAAGGGCGAGGTGCACACTGTTTCACCTCACTTTTCAGATGAAAACATGTTCTGGTAGAAGCAATGAGGAAGGAAAAAACTGTTTGTGGCCAGAAATGAAAACGGAGGAAAGAACACTGTAGATTTATAGAAGGAGCAATCAAATATTTATGAGAAGATGGAGTCTAAGCTTTTCGCTGTACAACATTTACAGCATTTTTAACCAAAGACCACAACGTGACTGAAAATCCACACTAAAATAATTATTTAGGCAATTTAAGGATTCAAAACTGTTGTTTTAATTTGAGGGTTTTGCCTGCAAAGAGAGTGATGAACTTCATTTTTACTGTGTTTCTGTGCATCATCTTTGACATTCATTCAGTTTCAAAAATCAATGTGCCACTTTACTGTACTATCAGGAACAATGAATGGACAGGGCTACTGACAATATTTCATAACAGACAGGACAATTAACACGTAAAGGAAATGTGTGAATGCATGTCTATGATATAAAGTACAAATACATAACACTTAGTCACAGTAATCCATGTAAATTATATATTATTTATTTACCTGTGTGACATTATCCTCATCTTCAGTGTTGTAACGCGCCACATCTGGAGACACCTTGAACTTGGATTCAAGAAACTGAGGCTGGGTCTCCGGGGCACTGAAGCTGTTGGGATAGTAGTTTGGAGCTCCACCTACAGGATAAACAGGTCAAACACAGCTGAGGCATGAAGAGGTGATTGTTTATCAGAGAAATATTGCAAATACTAGGAAAATAAACATAATGTCATCAATAAATACAGTGGAAAACATTTGCAAGGCAGTGGGCAAACTATAAATTTACAATCTCTTACAGGATCAGGTGGCGTTGACTAGATTGTGGAGGATGAATTTACCTTGGTTGTCAAACATGCACATTGGACCATCACGCTGGTAGTGGGCCACACGGGTCTTGAAGGGGCAGTTGACAGGGATCTGCAGGTAGTTGGCTCCCAGCCGGTGCCGATGTGTATCAGGGTAAGCGAAGAGACGGCCCTAAATGGGGAAGAAAACCTGTTTTTTGCTTGTGAAATATGTAATATTTTTGTTTTGAAGCGTGCCATGGATTTTTTGTTATTTGCAAATTATTTTAACACTCACGGTGGGAATGTGAAGGCGTGATAATAACATTTATTAATTAATTTTAATTCAGTCTTGCCCAAAAACAGAGAAAGAGTGTTACCTGCAGCATCTTGTCTGGGCTTGGCCCAATGCCTGGTGGCATGTTACTGGGGTCAAAGGCGATCTGCTCCACCTCTGCAAAGTAGTTGGCTGGGTTTCTGTTGAGGACCAGTTTACCCACAGGAATCAGAGGATAATCTTTATGTGGCCATACCTGAATAATATGCAAACACAAGACAAATTCCACACATTTTAAATAAGTCTCAATGTACATTTTACAGCTTTCTATTAGACGTGAAATTCACAGATATTATTAAAATATTATAAAATAATATTATGAAAATATTATGAACCGAAAGTTGCTAAAAATGTTGTCCATGAGGCTGGTATGACATAATGAATCAAAGACCACGCCCCCTTGTGGAGGAAACAACTACTGCTCCCGTAGACTGTAGTGTAAAGGCCAGCACAAAACAAACCCAATGTAAACAAGCACCAGAATTAGTGTCTGCATTCTCCTCAGATCCATGTAGACTTCATATATGTGGAATTGGACTACAACAAAACACAACAGATCCAGTAGATTTACTTGTAGGCAGCAGTAGGGCAGAATCAAGGCGGGTGTGCAACATCAGTTTCATGTTCAGAAGCCAATAAAGCAACTAATTACTTTATATTTGTGTGTGTTACACATTTGAATAGGTATTAGTATATACTTTGAAGTGCAATAACTCAAACATCCTAAAAAAAAAAAAAAAAACCATTATAAAGGGAAAGTCAATTCAAAATGTGGCTGGCTAGGTGGCATCACAAAAACTTTACCACGCCTCATGCAATGTGGCACAATTGGCGGTTCTCAATGTACCTTGGTAAGATCGAAGGGGTTGAAGCAGAACTTCTCTGCCTGCGCAAAAGTCATGACCTGAATGTAGAAGGTCCAGGTTGGGTAGTTTCCATTGGCAATGGCATTAAACAGATCCCCAATGGCATAATCTGGGTTGGTGGAAGCCAAACATTCAGCCTCCTTGACAGGAAGATTCTTTATTCCTTGATCAGTCTAAAAAAAAACAACATCATCATACAAAGTGAGGTCCAATGTCGATAATAAAGCAGCATCTGTCAGGGATCACATTATAAATACACTGTTCATGTAGTGTATTGATGTTTCAGTTTTTACATACTTTTGTTCATATGATACACAACCATCTGTTAAAAAACTACAACGAATATTGCAAATGATAACCATGTAGTTTATACAGTAGGTAAAAACGTGTTTCTAACTGTAACAGAGCTGCATTAAGCTATAAAAACTCAGTCAGGAGGAAAATGGAAAACGTTACAAAGAGGCTAATCCGGGATTAACAAACCTTGTAGTGGAACTTGCAGTAGACCGGCTCCTCAGCTGCATTGATCAGTTTGAAAGTATGGGAGCCATAACCATTCATGTGACGATACCCATCAGGCAAACCACGATCACTGAACATGAAGGACAGCTGCACAAGATAATAAAAAATCTGTTGAGTTTCTTCTGCTGCCTACTGCTAGAGAAAACTCACAGAAATACTCCGAATTTACTTGTAATGACACATTCTCACAGCTTACAGTGGGTGCAAATGTTTAGGCACCCCTGGTAAAAGTTTCTATCAATGTGAATAATGAAGCCATGGGAAGATGAAATGACCTCCAAAAAGGCATGAAGTTACAGATGAGACATTCCCATTGCATGTATTAAAAAAAAAAAAAAAAAATCAGGTTCTAATTTTTATCTTTTACATTTTCAAAATAACAGAATAAAAAGAGGCAACAACAAAAGTTTGGGCACCCTGCATGGTTAATACCTCACAGACCTGGCTTTGGCCAGTATCATGGCTTGTAAACACTTTTTATAGCCAGTCAAGAGTCTTTCAGTATAAGTTGGAGGGATTTTTACCCATTCTTCCTTACAAGAGGTTTCCAGTTTTGAGCATGGGAGGTGGGTGGGGGGGTGGGGGTCAGGCATGATCGATCCACCCCCATGCTTAACAGTTGGACAGATGTTTTCTTGAAACTCTGTGCCCTTTCCTCTCTAAACATACCATTGCTCATTCTGGCCAAAAAGTTCTATTTTAACCTCATTAGTCCACAGAATTTGTCTTCAAAATGTCTCAGGTTCATCTAAATGTTCATTTGCAAACTTCAAATTCCAGTTCTGACTTGCTTGTTCCCTCTGATATTTTTCATGGTCTTCCAGACCTTGCTTTGACCTCCACCATCCCTGTGAACTGCCATTTCTTTATTATATTCCCAACATAGAAACCTGGTCCTTGAAAACCCTTTGCTGTCTTCTTATAGCCTTCTCCTGCTTTGTAAGCATCAATCATTTTCACTTTCAGGGTTCCTTGGGTTCCTCTGCTTAGAGGAACCCATGGCTGCTGACTGTTAGAACAAGGTTAGAGGTTTCTGGGTACTGTATTTCTAACACTTTGAAATCTGCATCACTGGTTTTTCCTAACAATGACTGAACAAGCCATGACCCTGTCAGGTTAATAAAGGTCTCAGCTTGCCAAAGTGGGGTCTACGAGGTATTAACTATGCTGGGCGCCCAAACTTTTGTTGTGGTCTTTTTTCCTTTTCTGTTATTTTGAAAACGTAACATACAAACAAAACCTTTTTTTTGTTTTATACATGTAATGGGAATGTCTCATCTGTAACTTCATGCATTTTGGAGATCATTTTATCTTCCCCTGGCTTCATTATTCACATTCATAGAAATTTTCCCCAGGGGTGCCTAAAAATTTGCACCCACTGTAAGCTGTCATGACAAGAGTCACAGTGAGATAAAACACAGTCATGTGCACTTGATTAAAACTCTTAGTCACCTGGTGCAGAGTCTCAGGCCTCAGGCTCCAGAAGTCCCACATCATGTCCGGGTCCTTCATGTGGGTTTGAGGATTGCGCTTCTGGCTGTGGATGAAGGACGGGAACTACATAGGCGCATGTAAAGGCAACAGATACAAAAGCATATCATTACTCACGTAGTGATGTACTGCTTTGACTGACATACAGTCTATTCCTGTGGTAGTCCAAATAATATTGGCATGTGCTGAAGGAAACCTTGGTTTAAGTCGCTGGATCTCATACTTTCTGTCCCAAATATTTCGAAACATTCTAAGTGCAAAGGAAGGTAATACAATCCTGAAATGTTTGTCTATTCTGGTTCTATTGTGGTTGAGAAAGCTGTGTTTATGGTCATTATAATCTGATAAAAGAACAAAACCAGGATAAAAACCTGTGTACATTACTGTATAAATTGCCCAAACAAAAAGCTAAAATGAAAATGTGTGAAAAATAATTTGCGTCACTGAAATTACATTTTATTTTTTTCAGAAACACAAATCTAAACAAAAACTACTATGAGCACTGCAACACAAACTAAACAATGGAATTTCAATCAAATCAGCTTTGATTGCATTTTCATCTGATGTTTAAGGTCCAAGTTAAACAGGAACAGTTTTCTATTCTTTCAGCCAATTCCTATAAAACTTGTAAAATGAAATGAAGTATTCAACAAACCGATTCTTAAACTGAAAATACTTGTATACTTGCAAAACGTAAACTGAAATCAAAATGAAATATTAATTAATGATGATTTTAAAATGACACTAAAATAATCTAACACGTGCAGTCTGATTCAGACTTGCATACCAGCTGAAGACTCACCAGCATGGCATCCTTGATGAAGAAAATGGGGGTGTTGTTTCCAGTCAGGTCCCAGTTGCCCTCTTCAGTGTAAAACTTGACTGCAAAGCCTCGGGGGTCTCGCACAGTGTCAGCAGAACCCCTCTCCCCAGCTGGAAAGAAATTAAACAAATGTCTTCAAACATTTCAGTAACACTGTATTTAACATTTGTGAAGGGAGCTGTTTAAGTGTTATTCATGTTGAATTTTGATATTCATCAGATTTTAGCTGATAAAACAAGTGCACTTCTAAATCCTGAGCAGCACCTCACAACGACTTGTGGCTTTATTGGTCATCTTGTTACCTCCAGCAAGGATGTTAGTTTATCTTTTTGGCCAAGCTACAAATGGATTTGGATGCAATTTTCAGGATAGGTCAGAAATGACACAAGGATTAATTGATTAGATTCTTGGCGTGATCTGGATCACCTCCTGGATTCAGAAGATTTTTAAAAGGATTCTTCACCATATTGAGATAAGCCCAAATTCAACATTTGTCCTTGTAACACCACAAACAACACCCAGAAATTTCTGCTAAAAAACATAACATAATACCACTATAGAGTCTGTCAAAGTAGAGTTTGATCGACATATGGACAATATTCAGTATAGTGACCCAGAATGCTTATACTTACAGGGGTTGAGGAAAAATAGCTGCTGCAAGGTACAGGCACAACTTGCAGCAGATTGTAGAGCAAAGTTTGTGTGTTATTTTACGTGTGCAAAATAAGCACACAGAAACAAATCATACCAGACAGACAAAAATTTCATGTTAACAATTATTAAATTTAAAACTATTTTCCAATACTCATAGTTTAGCATCTGCTTGATTGCCTATGATTGCAAAATATCCACTAAAAAGACGCCAACTGAATATTTTGACTGATTTTTCAAAACCTTTTCTTGCTTGAAACTTATCCCCATAGTCGACAAGATAAAGATTCTATAGTACGGTTTGAACAGCTCGTCAAACCACACATCACAGCCAGCTTCCTTCCATGCCAATCGGCCCAACCGTTCTACAGAGGATGCATTATCCACCACCCTGCCCTCAGTCATCACTCATCTGGACCATGAAGACACCTACACCAGAATCCTGTACATTGATTTCAGCTCAGCATTTAAAACCATCGTCTCCCAGAGACTAATGGAGAAACTCCTACTCGGCCTGAACACCGCCACATGTCTCTGGATCCTGGACTTTCTGACCAAGCGACCACAGTCTGTCCGTATCAGGAATAACATCTCCAACTCTATCGCGCTGAGCACTGGATCCCCTCAAGGCTGTGTATTCAGTCCTTTGTTATTTACACTGCTAACACACGACTGTGTATCCAGACACGGGAGGAACCAGATCATCAAGTTTGCAGATGACACCACAATGGTGGGACTCATCTGGGAAAATGAGGAATCAATGTACAGGGAAGAAGTTAAGGATCCAGAGGGCTGGTGCAGAGTGACCAACCTGCTGCTCAACGTGGACAAAACAAAAGGAGATGATCATCAACTTCTGGAGGTCACGACTTAAGCACGCTCCCCTCAGCATCAGTGGGCGCACAGTGGAGAGAGTGGAGAACATCGAGTTCCTCCGAGTGCAGAGCTCACAGGACCTGAGCTGGAATAAGAACACCTCAGGGATCTGGAAACAGGCCCGTTAGAGACTGCACTTACCGAGGAAGCTGAAACGAGCCCCTCTCCCCACCAGCATCCTCGGGACCTTCTACAGAGGTGTGGTCGAGAGTGTTCTGACATACTGTATCTCAACATGGTACTCTAGCTGCAGCATGTGAGATATAAAAGCCTTGCAGAGGATAGTCAGGGAAGCTCTGAGGGTCATCGGTGCTTCTCTATCCTCTGTCTAGGAACTCTTCCAGAAATGCTGCTGGAGCACGGCACTGACCATTGTCAGGGACCCTTCACACCCTCTCCACAATCACTTTGAACGGTTGCCATCAGGAAACGGTTCCATAGCATTAAAGCTAGGACCACGAGACTGATTAACAGCTTCCTCTCACAAGCTGTTAGAATGCTGAACTGTTGACTAGGAATTTGCACAGTACTGCACCTTAGTTGAAGTTACATTTTCAGATTCTTTAAAATTATTTATCATCACTAGTCACTTCATCTGGCAATTGAAACTTAAGCTGCTACTTGGAATAGCTTGGACACCATACAGTTACTATTTCTTTTCCTTGACCATTGCATACGTCTCGGGGATGTGCGTATGTATGCGTGTGCGCCATTTGTGTTTAAATGTGTTTTTATTTTTTCCTTTAACGTTGGATTCCTAGAGAAATGTCCTTTCATTTTGCCTGCACTACATCTGTACGTACAGCTAAATGAAGGTTGATTTGAGTTGATTTGAAGATGGCCATTGAATATTTTGAGTGATTTTTCAAAGCCTTTTCTGGCTTGAGACTGATCCTAAAAGTTGAAAGGATGAAGATTATATAGTAGTCAATAACTTTCAATTAAAGTCACTTTCAATATTTGAGTGCAATAAATGAACAGTCATCAAAAATGAGTAGGATGGAAATCTTTAAGTGGTCGATAACTGTAGAGAGTAAAAAAAACAGTTCAACTACTTTCACACAGCCGCAAATTTGGTTGTTTTAAACAGAAACAATAGTAGCAGTAGTGCCACCTATCCCAAAATCCATTTTTACCCTACTCCGTTAACACACTAGGGATGTGGACAGGGACCACAGACATGGGATCATGAAACCAATACAGTGGTACCCTGTCATACAAGCGCATCAACATACGACTTTTTCGTGATACGAGTAAGAAGTCGGCCAAAATTTTGCACCGGCTCACGAGCAAAACCTTGGGTTACAAGTAAAATAGGTCCCGGGAGGGCATGTGCTCTTGTACTCTGCGGCGCTCCGCGGCACTCCAAGGCGCTCTGCGCTGCTCACGACCAGCTGCATTCTGCTTCGAATTTGTGCCTTTTTTCGCCTGAAATAGTGCTTAGTTTTGTGTTTTTTTCATCATGGGACCTAAAACGCGAGTGTGACCAACTTAGCAAAGGAATACCGAACAGTCGAAGTGCCTCCACCAGGCAGCTAGTTCCGATGGGCCTCCTTTGCCAGCAGCCATCTCAGTCTCCGTGCTAAATCATTTTTAGAACTAATTTCATGCACTCCTTTTCAGATAATTAACATAACTTTCTTTTCAAGTAATAATAATGAACAAATGTGCATGTATGGGTGTGTAATACGTACTTTACATGGGAGTTTTCGTGGGTCTCAGAATGGATTAATTGGTTTTACATGTATTCCGGTCCCATCTCACGAGTTTTTTGTGCCACGAGCATGACACCGGAACGGATTAAACTCCTATGACGGGGTGCCACTGTGTCTGTCTTTTTTGGCAGATAACAGATTAATTATAGTCATTGTTCCATGGTATCTCCAAGTAAAACAAGAACTGAAAAGGAAAATATGAATGCAAGATGCTGAAATGAAGCAGATGTTTTTATGGGGCAATAAAATAAAAGAAAGAGGCATGCTGTTCGTGGAAACAACAGCGTGGATTACACATAACACATATGCACAGTTCTTACCTACAGTGGAGAAGCGAACTGCAATAGGTGTCATCTTGCCAACGTGCTCAAACACCTTTGCTTTGCAGTAACGAGTGATGTCATGAGTCACCTCAAAGTAGCCAAAAGCACCTGCATTACAGATGAAAATGATGATATGTTTTGTTTGGTTCACAAAGTTACAACTACCAGTCAAATGTTTGGGGCCACCCCAGATTTTTTAATATACATGTCAACAAATTTAACTCAGCTACTTAAGTGTTGGCAAACTGCATGGAGTGCATTGCCAAGCGCATACTTTGGCTCCTTATTGCTTTATGATTTCCAGAATTTGTTCAGTGATTAAAGCAAAAGGAGGGTATTTTGATGAAGTCAAAGTTTAGGTTTATTTTGACAAACAGTGTTATCATTGCAAAACTGATAAAATTAATAAATGTTATAAATACTTCTATATATATTGTTTATTGTTTTTTCGTTGCATGAAAGAATGTCTGGTTTGACATGCACATATAAAAAAAAAAAAAAAAATCTAAGGTGGCGCCAAACTTTAGATTGGCAGTTTATATCAGCTGAAATATGTCTGGTCCACATCAGTTATGTGCTACTTAGACTAGGTTAGTGTTATATCACCATTAACTAAAAAGAATGCAGCTTGGTCCTGAATAAACACTGGCAATGGAAAATCTCCAACAATACTGAAGCAATAGACACAACTTTGTCCCTGTTTTGTATTGTTACAGTGGATCTCAAAAGTCTACACACCGCTGTTCAATTGCCAGGATTTTGTGAGGTAAAAAGGTGACACCAAGAAAAATAAATTCACAACTTTTTCCACCTTTAATGTGACCTATAACCTCT